>JADBJO010000705.1:192500-195000 GCA_016801955.1 Conus betulinus | reverse complement strand
ATCCACCTCCTGGATGGTTCTCTGAGTGTTGCTCAGATTTCTTGACCAACACTGTACGTGTCTTTATCTGTTAAGCCTGGATGATTCTTAAAGATGTTTTGAAAGGAAGCATAAAGTGCAGCCCAGTCATGAAGGTCTGAGACCAGAACTCCATAAGGTCATTTCTGTCGCCCTGCACCCTATCATCAGTAATAACAGTGCATAACAGAGAAGTTCCAGAGTCCTCTTGTGGTGACTGTTACCCGCTGTACTGTACTTGGGCAGTGACTTCAGATTTCATGTCCTTTCCCTGTCCATGGATGTGGTGAGTTTGTGTTAAAGTTTGTGCTGTTTGCAAGTTTGTGTTCAAGTTTCCACTGTTGGCAAGTTTGTGTTCAAGTTTCCACTGTTGGCAAGTTTGTGTTCAAGTTTCCACTGTTTGCAAGTTTGTGTTAAAGTTTCCACTGTTTGCAAGTTTGTGTTCAAGTTTGCACTGTTTGCAAGTTTGTGTTAAAGTTTCCACTGTTTGCAAGTTTGAGTTGAAGTTTCCACTGTTGGCAAGTTTGTGTTCAAGTTTGCACTGTTTGCAAGTTTGTGTTCAAGTTTGCGCTGTTTGCAAGTTTGTGTTCAAGTTTCCACTGTTTGCAAGTTTGTGCTCAAGTTTGCACTGTTTGCAAGTTTGTGTTCAAGTTTGCACTGTTTGCAAGTTTGTGTTCAAGTTTCCACTGTTTGCAAGTTTGTGTTCAAGTTTCCACTGTTTTGCAAGTTTGTGTTCAAGTTTCCACTGTTTGCAAGTTTGTGTTCAAGTTTCCACTGTTTGCAAGTTTGTGTTAAAGTTTGCACTGTTTGCAAGTTTGAGTTGAAGTTTCCACTGTTGGCAAGTTTGTGTTCAAGTTTGCACTGTTTGCAAGTTTGAGTTGAAGTTTCCACTGTTTGCAAGTTTGTGTTCAAGTTTCCACTGTTTGCAAGTTTGTGTTCAAGTTTCCACTGTTTGCAAGTTTGTGTTAAAGATTGCACTGCAGGCAAGTTTGTGTTCAAGTTTCCACTGTTTGCAAGTTTGTGTTCAAGTTTCCACTGTTTGCAGGTTTGTGTTAAAGTTTCCACTGTTTGCTGGTTTGTGTTAAAGTTTCCACTGTTTGCAGGTTTGTGTTAAAGTTTGCGCTGTTTGCAAGTTTGTGGGGACTGTTGTTTGATGGAGTTGGTGATGCCATCTAGGCAAGGATGCTCACTCCAGTCAGTGCCAGGGTTGAGCATTTTATTGTTGTCTAAACTCTTTAGGCCCTGACACATAGTGACTGGCTATGATACCTACTCAACCTGCTATGGTTTGGCTCGTCAGTTGGAAGATTGGAACATTGAAAGCTGCTTTACTCAAACAGTCTGTATCGGCACATAAAAAGGGCTCACAGCTTCTCAACAGTAATTTTCATGTAACATTTCCTGTAACATTGTGTGAGTGTTGTCCTGCATATGTTGGATCAGTACAGGCACCACTGAACTCTAGTAAAATGGTTCGGAAACAGTACAATATCTCCTGTAATAGGTTGCTCCACGATGATTTGATTTCTCAAAGAGCAGTTTTGTCTAGTTGTTAGTCAGTGACTTTTCAATTAACAATTTTTGGGGAGGGGGGGATGAAGGGAGATGTGAGGATGAGGATGGCAGCAGCGATATGAGGGGCAGGAAACATGTGATTTAAGGAGAATCTCACAAGAGAGGGAAAGTGCATAAAAGATAAAAAAATGTCAGTGGAAGCTGCTGAGTGCTCAGACTAGAGATTGTGGCATTTAAATTTGCTTATGGGGTGTTCAGTTTTCAAAGCATTCAGCAAGCATTTTTGCTCTCTCTCTGTTGCTTTTGTGAAATTTCAAAATCAGTCCGTGAGACTCCTTGAGGTTCTCAAACCAGACTCTGTTTCAGCCGTGAGAAACATAGTCCAGAAATGAGACTAAGCTGTGTGATAAGCCGCTAAGCCAAAAGTACAGAACACAAATGAAAATGTTTTTCTATGATAGATAGATGTTAGTTCTCCTGCACTTTCTGTGTATGCATGGGACCGTGTTATTGGTAATGGATATTGTGGTTTCCTGGTGGCTCAGCTACGCGTGAAGCGCAGTGGTGTATGGACGCAGAAACAGACATTGCATATGGTACAACAGAACGACAGAAGCTAGATGTTTACACCCAGAAGAACTCGGCCGGGAAGAAAGGTAATGCTTGCATCATCTGCTTACATCATTTGAATTTTTCTCTTACTTTCCTGTCCAGTCACCAGCTTTATTCCTGTTTGAGGAGAACAGTGCCCTAGCTAGTCAGGATGTCCCACCAAAAAATTGTGATGGAAGAAATGGAATGGAAAGTGACTCAAAGTTCATAACAGGAAGTGAAATCAGGGGAAGTCAGCCTACCAGCATTATTAAGATAAATTTAGGAAACAGTTGAGCTCTCTTCTCTCTCTCTCTCTCTCTCTCTCTCTCTCTCTCTCTTCTCTCTCTCTCTCTCTCTCTTTTTTTGTTGTCTT
>JADBJO010000705.1:150000-187500 GCA_016801955.1 Conus betulinus | reverse complement strand
AGTGTAAAGTGGCAGAAGTTGATGATTGACAATGACTCAGCACGTAGAGTGTAAAGTGGCAGAAGTTGATGATTGACATTGACTCAGCACGTAGAGTGTAAAGTGGCAGAAGTTGATGATTGACATTGACTCAGCACGTAGAGTGTAAAGTGGCAGAAGTTGATGATTGACATTGACTCAGCACGTAGAGTGTAAAGTGGCAGAAGTTGATGATTGACATTGACTCAGCACGTAGAGTGTAAAGTGGCAGAAGTTGATGATGACATTGACTCAGCACATTGACTGGCAGAACGTGATGATTGACATTGACTCAGCACGTAGAGTGTAGCCAGTGGCGAGGACCATTGGGGGGGGGTGTGTCTCGATCGTCGCATCCCTCCTTCGCACGTAAGTGGCAGAAGTTGATGATTGACATTGACTCAGCACGTAGAGTGTAAAGTGGCAGAAGTTCACATACAGCGCATTCCTGTAGCTGGGTTTTGTAAGCTTCCCTTTGACTGCTCAACCAAGTAGGTTGGCGGTGTTTTTAGTCTATGACGGACTTCAATGATCATAAAGGTTTTGGCAGCATACAAACAGTGATAGAATTAAAATCAATAAAGCATGTCTTGAATCAAGAGTTTGATTGGACCATGCTGAGACGATGTTGTGGGTGGATTGTGTGGTAATAAGCTTTTATCCAGATACATATGACATCTCTGAAGATACAGTATCTGTGGCTGATACACAATGATGTTTTATCCATCTCATGAAGATATCAGTATCTGTGGCTGATACACAATGTGTGCATGTCATGTGACTGTTTCAGAGCAAAGAAAGACTGTTGCCTGTTCATTTTGAAGACTTTGGATATCGATGATGAAAACTTATCTTCTGAATAGTGATTGTGTGTGTGTGTGTGTGTGTGTGTGTGTGTGTGTGTGTGTGTGTGTGTGTGTGTGCGCGCGCATGGAGTGCATGTGCATGTGTGTGCATGGGTGCATGTGTGCATGCGTGCGTGCATGAGAGACAGAGAGAAAAGAGAGAGATAAAAATTTTTTTTTTCAATTTATGAAATAATGTACATGAGAGGATGTGTGTTATGCATGTGTGCATATGCAAAATGTATGTGTGTGTTCAGTGAGTATGTGGTGTTAGATGAAGAGAAATTCAGACTTTTGATTGGGCTGCAGGCGCTGTGTTGGTGAGCGGTGTCTATGACCTTCGACCTTTGGTGAAGACAACAGTCAACAATGCCCTGAAGCTGACAGAGTAAGGAGTGAAGACTGTATGTCTTTAATTTGATCAATACAACTCTATCTGATGAAAAAGGGCTTGAAAGTAATACACCATGTGAAGCTTTAACATTATGCTTATACTGCTTGTTGCTCAGGTCACAGTGAAGGAGAAACAGGGATGATGATCACTTTAGAAATGTTCCTGCCACAACAGTGATAGTGCTCATGGGAATTCAGGGATCATCGTGAGGCTGGCAGCTGGATGTTCGAAGCCCAAATTTCACCTATTCCATAGGTTCCGCTTTGGCGACACTGGAGCATATCCCAAAAACATTTCTGCAGAGTGGACACTTCCATCAGCACTCTTACGGCCACCAGAACACAAATCTGTAAGCCTTTGCTACACTGGGCAATCTCTTGATCAAGTGTGCAAAATAAAAAGTGTGTTCTTGTGCACACTTGTTCCTCGCCTCACCATTTTGAAATCATACCAGGTGAGTTCAAAGGACAGCAGTATGCAAATTGACTGGTCACTTGACTTGGGGTCTCATTCTTCACTGGGTGTTTCATTCCAATTTGTTTATTCAATGTAGGCACTCTGACTGTCATATTTCAGTGAAGAGCACAAAATTTTAAGTAAACTGATATCTTACAGCGAATATGAGTTCTTGATCATGGTGAAGAAGAATAAAAACAGAGCTAAAATCTGCCCAGAGATTGCAGTTGGTTGCAGAGTACAGGTGTGCAGCTGATCATCAGGTGTGACATAGTCCATAAAGGGAGACAAGCAAGCCAGCTAGGCTAATCTTCCTGTTGACAGGTGCTGGTGGAAGAGAGCAGCCTTTTGCATGCTGAACATGTCACAGAGAACAAAACCGGATTTGTTTTCAAGAAACAGGAAACCACATTGAGTTCAGGAAGGGACTTGTACTTAAAGAAAGAGCTGAAGACTTTTTTCTTTATGGCAGCCTCATTCATTGGCTAATACATGTTGATAATTTAGCAGATAAGTCCCCTTTGAAATAACACTGCCAATGCCAGTAACACTGCTTATGTTGATTTTCATGTGACATCCAGACGCACTCTTGCTTGAATCTCACACTCAGCTGCTAACATCTTGTGACACTCCATTATGCCATGAATCTCACACTCAACTGTTAACATGCTGTGACACTCCATCATGTCATGAATCTCACACTCAACTGTTAACATGCTGTGACACTCCATCTCATGCCATGAATCTCACACTCAACCCCTAACATGCTGTGACACTCCATGTCATGAATCTCACACTCAACTGTTAACATGCTGTGACACTCCATGTCATGAATCTCACACTCAACTGCTAACATGCTGTGACACTCCATCATGCCATGAATCTCACACTCAACTGCTGACATGCTGTGACACTCCATCATGCCATGAATCTCACACTCACTGTTAACATGCTGTGACACTCCATCATGTCATGAATCTCACACTCAACTGTTAACATGCTGTGACACTCCATGTCATGAATCTCACACTCAACTGCTAACATGCTGTGACACTCCATTATGCCATGAATCTCACACTCAACCGCTAACATGCTGTGACACTCCATGTCATGAATCTCACACTCAACTGCTAACATGCTGTGACACTCCATTATGCCATGAATCTCACACTCAACTGTTAACATGCTGTGACACTCCATGTCATGAATCTCACACTCAACTGTTAACATGCTGTGACACTCCATCATGCCATGAATCTCACACTCAACTGCTAACATGCTGTGACACTCCATGTCATGAATCTCACACTCAACTGTTAACATGCTGTGACACTCCATGTTATGAATCTCACACTCAACTGCTGACATGCTGTGGCACTCCCTCATGCCATGAAATTCCATCATGTCTGAAAACAGACATGGGGAAATGCCTCTGGAGACTTTTCTGAAAATGACAGAATGTAGAATGGTGGTCTGCAGGTACAGCACTGAGAGAAAACAGCTGGTGGACGTACGTATGAGGTGTTGTGGACTGCAACATTCAGCTTGCCTCTGGCTGTCCTGTCTGAGCAGACAGAGAAGAAGAAGTGATTGCTGGTGCTAGTGCTGAGATTTGAAAGGGCAGAGGTTAAAGTCACTCAGCCAAACAGCTATTAAGGTTGTTAACTTAGAAGTTCTCTGTGTATTCAGGGTTTGGCATGATGGAAGATAGAGACCATTCTCCTCCCTCTGCTGCTGTAGCCTTCCTTGACCTGAAGAGGTGGTCATTTACTGCTGGGTGGACAGACAGAGTTACTCCAGCTGTGATTTCAACCCCAGAAGTGGTTTTCACGTGACTGTTATTTGGGACAGGCAAAAAGACTTGAAGCATTTTTTTTCTTTTCTTTTCCGTGATACTCCTGTGGACTCTCCCTGTGTAGACACAGGCAAAGATTAATCCTATCTACCCAGCAAAGGGAGTGGAGTTTTGTGTGTATAACCATTTTTTTTTTTTTTATCCCCCCCCATTAAGGCAGCCATACTCCAACTTCGGGGAAGGTGCATGCTATGTGTAACATGTCATCCATACCAACGGCCAAATTGGCCTTGTCTTCCGAAAGTTGGTGATGGGATCTTAGATGTGTGCAAGATGTTATGTGTGCGTTCACACATGGCACCTTGCTTTAGAGTCTCATTCGAAGGATTGTATCGGAAATGGAGTCAGAACCAATGTTAACTCCGAGGGGAAATCCCCCTGTACGGAAATGACCCGGCAGAGACTCGAACGCGCAACCTCAGGATCACCAAGATTGAGTCCAGCGCTCTACCACTCAGCTATTCCGGCCTTCGCTGAAAGCCTTTGACTACACGCCCCTTTCAGTTGTCAGGCAGGTGTCTGTTGACAGTAACAATGAGGTTCGCTGTTGTTTTCAAGCATACCTGGTCACACTGAGAGCCATTCCCTAATTTGGGTGTGGCTGACTTGACGCATGGAAAAACAAACTGGCCAATGAGAATGGCTTGTCCACAGCTTCTGGTTGGCTGGTTCAGTTTGTTGTTTTTCCACAGCATCTGGCTGGCTGGTTCAGTTTGTGTTTGTCCACAGCATGTGGTTGTCTGGTTCAGTTTATTGTTTGTCCACAGCATGTGGTTGTCTGGTTCAGTTTGTTGTTTGTCCACAACATCTCGTTGGCTGGGCTTTCAGTTTGTTGCTGAATGCATTTTAAGAACTTCAGTTTTTCATCATGTCTGTCTTCAGAAGACATTGCAGAAACAAGGGCTGTTTTTTTTGTTTGGGTTTGAAAGAGGTGGAAAAGTCATACTTCCTGAATTTGTTAATGTCCTTTGTGAGGTGCTTAATAATCGTTTTGCTTAAGTGGTGATCATAACTAGAATACTCAGCTTGTCTAAGTAAGGATATTTGTTATAGTGAAGTGGTTTCAAAAGAAACTTGTGCGCTGTTGAAAAGCGATCAGTCTTTATCATATTGAAAGACTGTGGGTGATAGTAATTGAAATGCATCTTAGAATAGGATCGCAGACTCCCAGCTGGGCGACTGTGGGGTCGATTCCCATCAAAGCCATTTATTTTTAGGATTTTCTGCCTGGAATGACCCGTACCCAGAGTTGAGATTGCTGTAGGCCCAGTGTTAAGACTGGGACCACACATGGGACCACACAGTCAAGTATTTTCTACAGGCTGAATTGGTCTCTCAGAATGTTGCTCTAATTTCCTAACCAACACTGCTGGTGTTTGTGTCTCTGGGACCAGAGTGACATGGGGACATCTCATGAATATAAGTGAAGAGTACAGGTCTGTCGTGCTTTCTCAGCACAGATTGGAAATCAGGAGCATCACCTTCATCATCCTCATCCATCAGCAGGAAAAAAAAAAAAATCTCAGATGCTGTGGCCCTTCATGCCTTGCTCTATGGTGACCTCAGTTTTGATTTCCTTTCCATGTCCGTGGTCTTCATGGTCAGTGTGTCGTGGACAGATATGGTGGTGCTGTCTAGAGGAAGAGCTCACTCACGCCAGCTACACGAATTAAGCAATTATTGTCATCAGTAGGAGGCACTGTTGATTGTGTCCTGTGCAGGTTGGATCAGAGCAGGCACCACTGAACACCGCCAAAGTGACTCAGCAACAGTGCAGTGTCCCCTCTGGTTGGTTGCCTCATAACAATGTGACATCGACTTCTCCCTGTGGATTGCTGCTGCTGTGGCTGTGGTGGGACAGGCCAGGCTGTGGCTGTGGTGGGACAGGCTGTGGCTGTGGTGGGACAGGCCAGGCTGTGGCTGTGGTGGGACAGGCTGTGTCTGTGGTGGGACAGGCCAGGCTGTGGCTGTGGTGGGACAGGTCAGGCTGTGGCTGTGGTGGGACAGGCTGTGGCTGTGGTGGGACAGGCCAGGCTGTGGCTGTGGTGGGACAGGCTGTGGCTGTGGTGGGACAGGCCAGGCTGTGGCTGTGGTGGGACAGGCCAGGTGGCTGTGGTGGGACAGGACAGGCTGTGGCTGTGGTGGGCTGTGGCAAGGCTGGCTGTGGCTGTGGTGGGACAGGCTGTGGCTGTGGTGGGACAGGGCAGGCTGTGGCTGTGATGGGACAGGCCAGGCTGTGGCTGTGATGGGACAGGCCAAGCTGTGGCTGTGGTAGGACAGGCCAGGCTGTGGCTGTGGTGGGACAGGCCAGGCTGTGGCTGTGCTGTGGGGACAGGCCAGGCTGTGGTGTGGTGGTGGGACAGGCCAGGCTGTGGCTGTGATGGGACAGGCCAAGCTGTGGCTGTGGTGGGACAGGCCAGGCTGTGGCTGTGGTGGGACAGGCCAGGCTGTGGCTGTGGTGGGACAGGCTGTGGCAGGCCAGGGACTGTGGCTGGGACAGGCCAGGCCAGGCTGTGGCTGTGGTGGGACAGGCCAGGCTGTGGCTGTGGTGGGACAGGCCAGGCTGTGGCTGGGACAGGCCAGGCAGTGGCTGTGGTGGGACAGGCCAGGCTGTGGCTGTGATGGGACAGGCCAGGCTGTGGCTGTGGTGGGACAGGCCAGGCTGTGGCTATGATGGGACAGGCCAGGTGGGCTATGGTGGGACAGGCCAGGCTGTGGCTGTGGTGGGACAGGCCAGCTGTGGCTGTGGTGGGACAGGCCAGGCTGTGGCTGTGGTGGGACAGGCCAGGCTGTGGCTGGCCAGGCTGTGGCTGGGACAGGCCAGGCTGTGGCTGTGATGGGACAGGCCAAGCTGTGGCTGTGGTGGGACAGGCCAGGCTGTGATGGGACAGGCCAGCTGTGGCTGTGGTGGGACAGGCCAGGTGTGGCTGTGATGGGACAGGCCAGGCTGTGGCTGTGGTGGGACAGGCCAAGCTGTGGCTGTGGTGGGACAGGCCAGGCTGTGATGGGGACAGGCCAGGCTGTGGCTGTGTGGGACAGGCCAGGCTGTGGCTGTGATGGGACAGGCCAAGCTGTGGCTGTGGTGGGGGACAGGCCAGGCTGTGGTGGGACAGGCCAGCTGTGGCTGTGGTGGGACAGGCTGTGGCTATGATGGGACAGGCCAGGCTGTGGCTGTGGTGGGACAGGCTGTGGCTGTGGTGGGACAGGCTGTGGCTGTGATGGGACAGGCCAGTGTGGCTGTGGTGGGACAGGCTGTGGCTGTGTGATGGGGACAGGCCAGCTGTGGCTTTGGTGGGACAGGCCAGGCTGTGATGGGACAGGCCAAGCTGTGGCTGTGGTGGGACAGGCCAGGCTGTGGCTGTGGTGGGACAGGCCAGGCTGTGGCTGTGGTGGGACAGGCTGTGGCTGTGATGGGACAGGCCAGGCTGAGGCTGTGATGGGGGACAGGCCAGGCTGTGATGGGCCAGGCCAGGCTGTGGCTGTGATGGGACAGGCCAGGCTGTGGCTGTGATGGGACAGGCCAGGTTGTGGCTGTGGCGGGACAGGCCAGGCTGGCTGTGGTGGGACAGGCCAGGCTGTGGTGGGACAGGCCAGGCTGTGGCTGTGATGGGACAGGCCAGGCTGTGGCTGTGGTGGGGGACAGGCCAGTGGCTGTGGTGGGGACAGGCCAGGCTGTGGCTGTGGTGGGGGACAGGCTGTGGCTGTGGTGGGACAGGCCAGGCTGTGGCTGTGGTGGGACAGGCCAGGCTGTGGCTGTGGTGGGACAGGCCAGGTGGCTGTGGCAGGCCAGGCTGTGGCTGTGGGGGCCAGGCCAGCTGTGGCTGTGGTGGGACAGGCCAGGCTGTGGCTGTGGTGGGACAGGCTGTGGCTGTGTGGGACAGGACAGGCTGTGGGCTGTGATGGGACAGGCCAGGCTGTGGCTGTGGTGGGACAGGCCAGGCTGTGGCTGTGGTGGGACAGGCCAGGCTGTGGTGGGACAGGCCAGGCTGTGGCTGTGGGGACAGGGACAGGCTGTGGCTGTGATGGGACAGGGCAGGCTGTGGCTGTGATGGGACAGGCCAGGCTGTGGTGGGACAGGCCAGGCTGTGGCTGTGGGATGGGACAGGCCAGGCTGTGATGGGACAGGCCAGGCTGTGGCTGTGGTGGGACAGGGCCAGGCAGTGGCTGTGATGGGACAGGCCAGGCTGTGGTGTGGGCCAGGCTGTGGCTGTGGTGGGACAGGTCAGGCTGTGGCTGTGGTGGGACAGGCCAGGCAGGGCTGTGATGGGACAGGCTGTGGCTGTGGGACAGGCCAGGCTGTGATGGGACAGGCCAGGCTGTGGCTGTGATGGGACAGGCTAGGCTGTGGCTGTGGTGTGGGGACAGGCCAGGCTGTGGTGGGGACAGGCCAGGCTGTGGCTGTGATGGGACAGGCCAGGCTGTGGCTGTGGTGGGGACAGGCCAGGCTGTGGCTGTGATGGGACAGGCTAGGCTGTGGCTGTGGTGGGACAGGCTAGGCTGTGGGGACAGGGCAGGCTGTGGCTGTGATGGGACAGGCCAGGCTGTGGCTGTGGTGGGACAGGCCAGGCTGTGGCTGTGGTGGGACAGGCTAGGCTGTGGTGGGACAGGCCAGGCTGTGATGGGGGACAGGCCATTCTGTGGCTGTGATGGGACAGGCCAGGCTGTGGCTGTGGTGGGACAGGCCAGGCTGTGGCTGTGGTGGGACAGGCCAGGCTGTGGCTGTGGTGGGACAGGCCAGGCTGTGGCTGTGGTGACAGGCCAGGCTGTGGCTGTGGTGGGACAGGCCAGGCTGTGGCTGTGGTGGGACAGGCCAAGCTGTGGCTTGGGCTGGGACAGGCCAGGCTGGCTGTGGTGGGACAGGCTGTGGCTGTGGGGGACAGGCCAGGCTGTGGTGGGACAGGACAGGCCAGGCTGTGGTGGGACAGGCCAGGCTGTGGCTGTGGACAAGGGGTTGGAAGGAGTGGCATGGGTGGAACACCACAGAGGTGACACAGAAAATTGGACAGCAGGAGATTAACAAACAAAAATACAGAACGAAACGAAAAAAAGCATCAACAACAAAACCCCCAAATGAAATCCAACATACCACCATCTTGTTTCCTTGTGTAAAAAAAATGCTGAGGGCCACTACATACAATGTTGAGCGCTCACAAAATGTATCATTTCCCAAACACAGTGCCAGACTAGGCCCAGAACACAGTGCCAGATTTGGCCCAGAAGAACACAGTGCCAGACTAGGCCCAGAACACAGTGCCAGACTAGGCCCAGACACAGTGCCAGACTAGGCCAGAACACAGTGCCAGACTTGGCCCAGAACACAGTGCCAGACTTGGCCCAGAACACAGTGCCAGACTAGGCCCAGAACACAGTGCCCCCACTTGGCCCAGAACACAGTGCCAGACTAGGCCCACAACACAGTGGTGACTTGCGTGTGTGTGTGTGCCAGACTGGCCCAGTTGTTAGTGTGTTGGACAAGGTCCCCCTGTACTGCCCAGCCAAGAGAAGTGCCATCAATGGTAAGGTAGGGTACCTAATGTTTCCAGATGTGCCAGCCAACCACAAAAGGGCCATATCAGGGCTGTCACCTAATGTTGCCCATAGCCCAGCCAACCGCAAAGGGCCATATATCAGGGCTGTCACCTAATGTTGCCCATAGCCCAGCCAACCGCAAAGGGCCATATCAGGGCTGTCACCTAATGTTGCCCATAGCCCAGCCAACCGCAAAGGGCCATATCAGGGCTGTCACCTAATGTTGCCCATAGCCCAGCCAACCGCAAAGGGCCATATCAGGGCTGTCACCTAATGTTGCCCATAGCCCAGCCAACCCACAAAGGGCCATATCAAAGCTGTCACCACACTGAGGTCAACTCGAGGCCGTCAGTGGTAGTGGAGTGACCAGACAGAGGATGCTATGTGTGACAGGGAGGACGCCTGGAGTCTGAGCCCCGCCCAGTTTGTGAAGGAGATGAGCGAGCGCAGCAAGGAGCGCCACATTCTCATTGCTGTCGGAGAGTATGACCCGCCTGAATTCCGCCGCCAGCCAGAGTGGAGAGATGGAGAAAGTAGGTGTTGCCTTGTTGACTATGTGTGTGTGTGTGTGTGTGTGTGTGTGTGTGTGTGTGTGTGTGTGTGTGTGTGTGTGTGTGTGTGTGTATGTGTGTGTGTGTGTGTGCATGTGTGTGTGTGTGTGTGTGTGTGTGTGTGTGTGTGTGTGTGTGTGTGTGTGTGTGTGTGTTGTTGTGTGTGTGTGTGTGTGTGTGTGTGTGTGTGTGTGTGTGTGTGTGTGTGTGTGTGTGTGTGTGCCTTCCTGCCTGTGTGTCTCTGTTTTGGTGTGGATGTTTCTGCTTGGTTCACTGTATATATTCATTGAGATTTTTAACCGTAAAAATATTCATATGCATTTTCAACATGTTATGGAATTGACTCTTTATATTTCTTGCAGTCTCTTTGCCATTATCTGTTACTGTGAGCTTTCAAAGCTGGGTGGCCGAGAAGAATGTGAGGAGGTAGCCTGTGTGTTATTGTTTCACTCTGTTGCTGCTGTTTTTGAAAAAATCATTCTGCGGTGTAAAATTTGGTTGCTTGATCCAGTAGGTACTGTGCAGGCTCTTCGTGACAAAGGGATCCACACCCTGTACGTGGACATTCCCGACACTGATCACTTCAATGTGATAGAACGGCTGAACGACCCTAATTTTGTTCTGACCAAGGTGTGTGGCGCTCTTGTCCTGTGGACAGTGACATTGTCATGTGTGTGGGATGTGTGTGCACAAAGAGATTGTTGAAGAATAGTCTTCTTTTGTCTTGTGTGTCCGATTGTGTGCTAGCATGTTTTTCCTCTTCTATGCTGAGTATTTGCATGTGTGTATATATGTGTAATGGTGGAAATATATGGGATAATGTGCACTGCAGATACTGTCCCTGACACAAGGAATCAGAAGCTGACTTTTATTGTTTGTTATTTTTACAAGAGTAAAACCGAGTCCAGTGGGAAATAACCAAGAATAGTTTAATTTTGTCTTGTGTGTGGGAGGTGTGTGCACAGAAATTATTCAAAAATATGGGAGGTGGGTTATGTGCACAGAGAATTATTCAAAAATAGTCTTCCTTTGTCTTGTATGTGGGGGTTGTGTGCACAGAGATTATTGAAAAAAATCTTCTTTTGTCTTGTATGTAGGGGTTGTGTGCACAGAGATTATTCAGTAATAGTCTTCTTTTGTCTTGTATGTGGGGGTTGTGTGCACAGAGATGACTCAGTAATAGTCTTCTTTTTGTCTTGTATGGGGGTTTGTGTGCACAGAGATTCAGTAATAGTCTTGTCTTGTATGTGGGGGTTGTGTGCACAGAGATTATTCAGTAATAGTCTTCTTTTGTCTTGTACGTAGGGGTCGTGTGCACAGAGATGATTCAGTAATAGTCTTCTTTTGTCTTGTATGTGGGGGGGTTGTGTGTACAGAGAGATTTAAAAAAATAGTCTTCTTTTTGCTCATGTGTGGAATGTGTGTGCACAGAGAATTTGTTCAAGAATAGTCTTCTTTTGTCTTGGGGTGGGATGTGTGTGCTGCAACATTTTTGCATGTCTTTTCTGACTATTTGCATGTGTGTGTGCTGCAACATTTTTGCATGTCTTTTCTGACTATTTGCATGTGTGTGCTGCAACATTTTTGCATGTCTTTTCTAACTATTTGCATGTGTGTGTGCTGCAACATTTTTGCATGTCTTTTCTGACTATTTGCATGTGTGTGTGTGTGTGTGTGCGTGGTGGAAACGTGTGGGATAATGAGCATTCCAGAGACTAACCCTGACACAGTGAGTCAGAAGTTGACTTGTATCAGTTTGCCAAAGTAAAGCATAGAGTCCAGTGATACAATAACCAAATTTGTGTTGAGCTATATTCTAAGGTTGCTCATGTTTAAGATGTGAAGCTTAACAGTTACCAGTTCTGTTCATGAAATTGGCAAAAGTCGTTAAATGTGTTTGACTCTAATCATGTCGAAGACATCTGAGAGATGGACATCATGTTTTTTAGAGTTTTTGTTGAGGAGACCCGTTAAGGCATGTTTAAAAAAGAGCTGTTACGGTCACAGAAGCTGTTTCAAATTAATACAGCCACAGAAACTGTTTTAAATGAATACAGCCACAGAAACTGTTTTAAATGAATAGTATTAGAAGAAAATGCAAAGTGAGCTCCATTTGTGATATGAAGGAAGTGAACAGAAATCTGATTGCGGCCTGTTAGGATACAAATGTGCAACTGTAAGTCATGTCAGAATCATCCACTCTAGGTAAAATGCGTCACTGCCAAGAAATTCGAAGGAAGTGATGAGGAATGGAGTGGAGATATTGGCTGAAACATGTTTTAATGGCAGTCTTTGAATATTTTTAACCCTTTTCGCTATCAAATTTCTTTGCATAACATTTCTGCAGCGGTTAGTGTTTTTTTTAATGTGTCTACCGAGCTTAGGTGGTTACCAGAGAACAACTTTGTTAAATATAATCTGGCAGTGGCTGCAGTTTGCTGTAGATGTGTCTGGTTTTGTGTTGGTGATGTTTTTTAATGGACCATTGTGGTCACTTACCTTGTTATGGAAAATCCGCAGTCCATCCATAATCCCTAAACTGACTAAACACGTTTCATTGTTGCTCACACTGTCATCTGAAGTTTCCAGCAGCTTGCAGACTAACAGTGGACATGGCTTTTCTTTGCTGTCAGTGTCAGTTCAGCAGCTCCAGGACTGTCACATTGCCTTCCGTTGTCTGCAGTGAACACTACCCAATGCCTGTCACTGTTACTCATACTCACATGGGGAAGATTTCAGAGATGAATCAAAACACTTTTGCAAGTGGAAACTATTTTTGGTAACAGCTGCTGTCTGCAAATGGCACGTCTTAAACCTCAGGGCTTCTCAGGTACCTCATACACTTGCAGCATTTGTAAGGTACTTACTGTGAAGTGTGAGTGACTTTCAACCGTTTGTAAGGTACTTACTGTGAAGAAGTAACTGACTTTCAACCGTTTGTAAGGTACTTACTGTGAAGTGAGTGACTTTCAACCATTTGTAAGGTACTTACTGTGAAGAAGTAACTGACTTTCAACCGTTTGTAAGGTACTTACTGTGAAGTGAGTGACTTTCACCGTTTGTAAGGTACTTACTGTGAAGAAGTAACTGACTTTCAACCGTTTGTAAGGTACTTACTGTGAAGAAGTAACTGACTTTCAACCATTTGTAAGGTACTTACTGTGAAGAAGTTACTGACTTTCAACAGTTTAATGAAGTATTGTTTGGCTATGGTTGTTTTGGGAACGGTGCAAAAAAGAAACGAAAGAGAAATCTCTGGATCTTAAGTGTAGTTTAGCTGTCGTGTTACTAGTAGTGTAAACTGTATAGATTATTGGCTTTGTTGTTTGTAGAGGACAGGACTTTGGTTTCACTGTGGTAGCCATCCTGAAAGGACGCTGTATACGTACATCCAACACTGACACTGTGGCTTTGTGTGGGTGCAGGAGTGCGTCAGACTGATGACTTCCCATCACAAGTGACTGAAGTGGAGAGACATGGAGGTGGATCAGGATGCTGCAAGACCTCTTCACTGTCACACCTGGACGTTGCTGGAATCATGGCGCTATTACTGATCTCCCCAGTGAGGCTGTGGAATCAGGACATTTCCACTGAATGCACTGGAATTGTTTACTGAGGTATCGGGCTTGTGGCTTTTCCCCCTGAGAGTCTGGAATGAGAGAATTGTGTTCACCTGCGCAGGTTGTGGGATTGCTTCATTCATTCTGTCCTGTTGATAATGATCTGAAGCCAGAACAGTTGTGGTCACATGCACAGAGTGATGGAGTGTGAGCCCAGTGTCTGGTGGAGTATTCTGAGATTTTGGCCTTGCTGCTGATCTTCAAATGTTTTGCTGCTGATCTGCTGATCTTTCACATTTTTGCTGATGATCTAACACCATGAAAGATTTTCTTCCAGGCTACTGGTAATCACTCTTCCAATACAGGTGCTCACAGATGATGGAAAGATTTTATATATCTTTGCACTGATTTTGTTGAAGTCTTTCTAATACTTGTTGTCATTCATAATTGTTGTGGAACAGAATGTTCTTTGTGAACTGATTTTGGTCTCCTTTCATGTACAGCTGAAGCAGATAAAGAAACATAAGCATGGAGCAGATAAAGAAACATAAGCATGAAAGGGCATTACTGCTGTTGACTGTGTTGTGTTATTATTGTCAGATAACTCCCAGGAGGTGTTCCCCTTTATGTTAAGACCCAGGTCCCAGCATGCTGGGTTATATTTTTGACAGCATTCACCATGGCAAGAACTGAGTGTCATTGCAAGAACTGAGTGTCATGGCAAGAACTGAGTGTCATGGCAACAACTGAGTGTCATGGCAAGCTGAACTGAGTGTCATGGCAACAACTGAGTGTCATGGCAACAGCTGAGTGTCATGGCAACAACTGAGTGTCATGGCAACAACTGAGTGTCAGCTGAGTGTCATGGCAACAGCTGAGTGTCATGGCAACAACTGAGTGCCATGGCAACAGCTGAGTGTCAGACTCATGTGGGAGTGAGGTATGAACTTCCTGGAACAAATGTGACACCACCAAGTTGAGTTCTACCAGTTTGAGACACATGAGAGTGCTGCTTCATTCGTGACCAGCACTGCAAGTACCAGAGGTGTTTTTGATGCTGTGATATATCATGAAAGTAAAGTGCATCCCTGTCATGCAGTCTCCAACCAGAATGGCACTCCTGGCATGGTGTTCTTCATCATCATCGTCGTCATTCTCCTTGATCACCATTGGGGAAAAAATATCAAATCCAGTGGTCGTTCGTGACCTGCTCTCACAGTTACTCTTTTTCAGTTTCCTCCCCTCATCTATGCCCTTGTTGAGTTAAAGTCGAGGTCACCAGTATTTGCAAGTTCACAGGACTGTGGTTGCATGGCATGATAATGGCCCCTGGAGTGGGGCTCTGACTCATGCTGACTCTGCAGCTAAAGAACTGCAGTCATCAGTAGGCTGCTCAGTAAGTCATGTTCAGTGTATGTTGGATCAGAACAGGTACTCTTGAACACTGCTGAAATGACCACATCAGATCTGCAGTGTCAGTGTATGTGGTGGGTTCAGAACATGATGACTTGACACTGACTGCCCAGATCTGGATTGTGGGTCTGGGCATGTGGCGGGACAAGCTGCCCACTGGCAGAGGGGGGTAATAATTAACAAAAAATTCTAGCTCAGAAACTACAAAAGATATAAAAAATGAAATATATATGATTTTTGAAGGAAATTGAATGGAGATTTTGAATCTGGGCTTCTTTTGTTTTAATTTTGATCATAAAAAAATATTTAGGCATTTAGATTTGGATAGATTTTTTTGCACAATCAAAAAAACATATGTATTTACCACTACAGCTTCACATCCAAAAAAGAACACAAAGCAAAAAAGTTGAAAATAAAGTTTGTATTGTCACACTACACCTGTAAATGAAAGTAAAACAGTCTAGAAGTCTATCCAGACGCTCACACCTCATGCAGACAGGTCAGTCCACGACCACGCCCCCCCCCCCCCCCCACGCCCCCTTGCTGGACTTCAACCCTCTCTTTCACTCCTCCTCTTCCCCTACCTTTCCTGCTGCCCGTGTCACGCCGCGAGCAGGCCGCGCTCCCCTCTCGCGCTGACTAACACGTCGCTGGCCACTCGCACACAGTGCAGAGTACACACTAGGCTAGCTCGTTCGACGTTGGTAACCAGTCAGCTGAACACACTCTTGAGATCGCACAGCACGACTCAATAACTGACGAATATGGTCGGCAATTCCATCACTATCATCATCTCACCTTCACCTTCATGCTCGAGTGAGTAATAAATGATTATTATCTTTGTCAAAAATGATTAGCAGAGCCCGCTCAGCTATGTAAGTACGTTGATTTGGTCACTACGCTTGTCGAAGGTTGCGCCGCCATCTTTGCAAGCGAGACAAAGCGCTGGCTGGTCATCCAGTCAGTGATGAGGAAAATGGTCTTTCCCCTCACGTGTGGTCATTTGCATATCATTTTAATACTGTAGACATATAAGGCTTACTACGCACACTCTATTTCAGTCCTTTGATAGGAATAGCAGTGATTGAATAATATAACATGTTTTCACACAAGGTCTACACAGCAAATACCTGTAAAAGAGAGTTTTTGATCATCCTTTCGATACTATTCTTTTGCATACAGTATCATCCTAGTTTTTAATGATTGATAGATCGCTTTGCAGGCAGACCTTTTCAGGACTGTTTGTGCCATATGTCAGAAAACAATTGAAAATCAAGAAAAAATAATGCTGAGAAATGCACATCTTTCTTTTTCTTTTCTTTTTTTTTCAAACGTCTTTGGTCACGTTTCTGGTTTATTTTGTTTTAAGATAGTATGTCGACGTGGAGTGATGTTTTCCCACCGATCTTTGTCATCGTCCTGTTGTATGTGTAGTGTACCTAAGGCCGCAGAGCACTACACCTGACACCACAGGCATCTAAGTGTGGTTTTGCAGCTGTAGTTTAATGATGATAATGACAATAACAACAATGATGATATCAATAGTGGGTAGCGGTCCAGTTCAGAAGATCTGCACCCAATGCTTATTTCACTAAATCTACTACCATCTGGGCATCATGTCTTTCTCTTTTGAACACGCCCATGTGCTAGCACACACACATACGCATGCACACAAACACACATGCATGCACACGCACACACATAAACACACACACACATACATAATCAGAGCATGTGTGAAGAGAAGAAAAAAGCTCACAGACACACACATTCTAGCTGCAATAAACTGAAAGCATCATTATGTAAGCCTTATTAACTGCTCAGTGACATCAACTGTCGTCACTTGGTAGGGGATGCTGTCGCCTACTGTCGTCACTTGGTAGGGGATGCTGTCGCCTACTGTCGTCTCTTGGTAGGGGATACTGTCGCCTACTGTCGTCACTTGGTAGGGGATGCTGTCGCCTACTGTCGTCACTAGGTAGGGGATGCTGTGACGTAGACTGTGCTTGAAAGTCATGATGTAGACTGTGCTGAGAGAGAAGTCATGACATAGACTGTGCTGAGAGGGAAGTCATGATGTAGACTGTGCTTTATAGGGAAGTCATGACGTAGACTGTGCTGAAAGGGGAAGTCATGACGTAGACTGTGCTGAGAGGAAAGTCATGAAGTAGACTGTGCTGAGAGGAAAGTCATGATGTAGACTGTGCTTGAAAGTCATGACGTAGACTGTGCTGAAAGGGAAGTCATGACGTAGACTGTGCTGAGAGGGAAGTCATGATGTAGACTGTGCTGAGAGAGAAGTCATGACATAGACTGTGCTGAGAGGGAAGTCATGACATAGACTGTGCTGAGAGGGAAGTCATGATGTAGACTGTGCTGAGAGGGAAGTCATGATGTAGACTGTGCTGAGAGGGAAGTCATGACGTAGACTGTGCTGAGAGGAAGCCCTAACATGGGTTGCACTGATTGGCAACTGTGGCATTACCAGCTGAAGTCGCCGATTAATGTATGCAGGGATATCGCTCATTGTCAGAGCTCAGTCGCAATCATTGTGGTAAGGGTTAACGTTCTCACAGTATACCATGCAATGATGACAGCATTCTTCCTTCTTCCATTTGATGGATGCAGTCATATTTCAAACTTGATTTTAAACTATAAATAAATGAAATTGAAATGATATGAGGCAGGGAACAGTAAACAACAAACAGTAAACAAGTGGGGTAGTCTCTGCTCCCATAAGGAAACCTAACACAGAATAACTTTTATTCAAGACTGGCACAGCCTTTTAAACTTGAATAAAGTCAGACAAATACAAAGACAAACAATCTAATAGTGGGGGAAAACAAGCGCAGGCCAACAACTAAATTGTCTTCATAGTAATGACTTGGCAAAACTTTGAACTTAAGGAGGGCAGGGGGGGACTTACACGACAGCAAGAGTTTGTTTTCTTCTGATTTGCATAAAGGATAACATTGTTATTCTGCACATGATCATTTTGGCCAATGCAACTTTAAGTAAAGTGTTCTTGACTGTATTACTTTATAACAAATATCTGATGTATAAAAACTACGTGTGTGTGTGTGTGTGTGTGTGTGTGTGTGTGTGTGTAGATAGATAGATAGATAGATAGAAAAAATAGATAGATAATCTCTCTCTCTCTCTCTCTCTGTCTGTCTCTCTCTATATATATAAAGTGTCAAGAGCACACTTGCAAGGTTGTAACATTGCAAGTGCAAGGTGGCATTTACCAAATAATTTCTGATATTTTGCCAGTATGGATGACAAAATAAATGATGAAAGTATCGGCTGCTGGTACTGTATTTCAGTTTACTTTTCGTTTGACCAAATGTTGACAGTGGAAAAATGGACTGTTGCGTTTACAGCACTTGACCTTGGCAGATTGTTATGACCGGGCAGCCAGTTTTGTGTGACCCTTTGTCTTTGCTTAGTTTGCTGTAGTGGTTTGAAAACTTACCGGTGCAATCATTGTGTATTGATACTAGAAGCTGTTTGTTAAGTGTACATTCTAAAGATCTACTCTCAGCACTTCAGAGGATCTCACCATGACTCATTTTCATCTGTTCTTTCATTCACGTATACTTGATGTGTAGTAAGTGTAAACTTATACCTCAGTCAACCTTTAATCATGCCAGCATTATTTTATGGAAGAAATGTATGTATTTTTCAATTTTGAATGTAGCAAGAGAATCCGTAGAGGTTAGAAAATAAAGTATCTTCAGCTTTCGCTTGTTAACAGTTCCTTTTGCATATTGAAGGTGTTCACATCTTTTAGATCTTTCTGCCTCTCTGCCTGCTTCATGGCTTGGTTGTCTGCCTGCCAGACATTGCTGCTGATAGTGTCAGACTGTCCAGTTTGAAGTGCACACAGGGTGGTTCATGCATGGGCAAAGGCTACATTCAGGCAGTGGGCTGACCTGGCTGTACAGCTGACATCAACAAGCTGGGGAGTATGCATAATAACTGAGAGGGCGGCCCCAGCCGGTTGAACAGATCTCTCACAGCATGTAGTAACAAAGGTCTCTGGTTGTGGTTGGTGACCTGCTTGAGTGAACAGGACTCTAACAAGGCAGATAGTGGTAAAGTGAGATGTGGTGTGTATTCTCCCTCTTCTGCTGGTCGAGAATCTAAGAGACCTGGCTAATGAACTCTTTCCCAACAGGAACTTCCATTTCGTTTTCCGTTTAGTCACTCTAAAGGTCATGACACAGAGTCATCTTTCAGAAAGGACCTTCAACAATACATCAAGATGGGGAATAAAATTGGAGGTCTTCATCAAAAGGTTAATCTACTTGGCCTTCAGGTGGTTGAAAAAAGTTCCATGATCACAGTGTAGCATGACATTTGACAGAATCGTAATAGCTCTGACCTTCCCAGTTCTGGCACGACACTATAATGCATTGGCCAGCCTCTTTCCATGACTGACGCCAGAAGTGTTCCCTTCCCCTCCTGCTCCCTGGTAGAGTTAGGAATTAACTGTGTTTCTTTGTCTTTCACTGTAACATGGTTTCCCTGCTGTTCACACCTCACTAGTCTGATCTGACATCTTGTTTGTAGACATGTTTCTGTGTGTTCATCCATCGAAGCAAAACAGAACCTGTGATATAAAGCACTCTAAATGAGATGTGTCATAGACAAATCCTTAAAAGGATGAGTTTTAATTCAGGGCATGAGCAGGATCTTTACCAAGTCTCTAAGATTCAGTTGGGACCCCAGTAGGGATTTTGGGAGGCCTTTCGGTAGGAATTTTTTCCAGGCCTTCAAGAAAAGCTGAGAAAAGTGCTGTCCCCATTTTTGTCACTTGCTGCATCTTTTTTGCATCTTACTTCATCAATATCCGCTGTATTTGTGGCCCATTCACTGGTCTTTGTCCTTTGAAGTTTTTAACCCGATTTCTGTTGTCGCTGTTTATCACATTGTAGTGTGTAAATCTGGCTTATTGGTAGGAACACATTCACCACTATAACGGGCACCAGCTGTCTGTTTGGTAGTGCTCTAAGCCAATACTATATACTGTTGCATTAAAATGATTATCAACTATTTTTTAACTTACAAAAAAGATTCAGTCTCATTGTGATACACCGACCAGAATGGCTGGTGCACTCAGAATAGCATAGATTCATCCGCCTTTGGGGATAGTAGCGTTTTAAGTGATAGGTTAGTAATTGTTGTATATGCTGTATCAGGGTTTTATTGTTAATCCTCATAACAGTGGTAACTTCTCATTCTTGTATTTTTGTGTGAAGCCTGGTAATTAGGTACAGAGGCATTACCTAATGTCCAGAGTGAGCACCAGCCATTCATCATGCAGTGTTTGTCTATGCATGTTTGTTACTTTTACATGTTTTTCTTAATGTTTTGGGGGGTTATAACATGCGAGTGGAAACTTAACAGAATGGTTTCATTCTCAGAATGACCCGAATTTCACTAGCATGAAAATGTCGGTAGTTTAGCTATCAAGTTGTCCATTGAGTTTGTTTGTATGACATACGCCATTAAGTCTTCTTTTTCACTATAGAAAATGGCTTTTTTTCAAGATGATGTTTTTACAGCACTGTGTGAATGGCATTTTTTTAATGAGCGTTCCGATGGCTTTGAATGATAAAAACCGAAGCTAGACAGTTAGATGCTGCTGCCCAAGTGTTTCAAATCATGAACTTCTGATTTTTGGTGCTTTGGACATACTTCCTGAAATGGGAATTAAGGGTTTAGACTTTTTTTTTTTTTTTACCTATATGCATGTGCCATCAAAAGCTAAAGAATAACCTTTCTGGCCTTGTAGCTATTGAAACTGAGTAATTAGTGTAGATTTGCATCATGTGCATTTGTGATGCAGCTATTCTTGATGCAAATGGTTGTCATGTTAAATGTATTTCAGATCTGAATAATTCCAGCTGATGACTTCTAAGGATAGAAAGTTTTACACTTTTTTCATCAAGTAAGCAAACATGGTTTTTAGAAGTTTTGAAAATGTCATGACTTACAGCTTTTTTCTGATGCAAATTGACAATCTGTGACTTTTAAAAAAATGTAGGAAAGAGAGTTGGCAGCATACAGCAAGTTGAAACAATCTGTATTCATCATGTTTCAGTCGTGTGACATTTGTACTTACACACATTTAATTACAGTTGCAGTTTGGCTGTTCATACTTAATTAATGGTACACATAATTAATCACATCAGCTGCAGTATTACTGTACATACTTACTTATATAGTGAGCCAGTTGCTGCATATTCACCATCATTTTCAGTAATGCTCCAGAGGGGAGGGAAGGCAACACTTCGAGGTCACCCACCGGTCCTCTCCCCCAACAGAAAAGGACTTTTAGCCATCAGACAGTTCTGGCTGCCAATTTTCGGCCTTCTTGTGAATAAACTATGAAACATGTCACAGTTAGTCATGATGACACTGATGCAGACAGTCAGAAATGGTGTCCAAGTGGTGAAGAAATGTTCCTGAGTAAGTTGAAAGTGTAATGATTGCACCTGCAGATTTAAATGTGAAACAGATCATAGCTTGTTGCTATAGTGTTTGCTATGTTCAGTGTGCTGCCCTGTACTCCAACAGGTATTTTTCAAGATGTTTTGGACCGATCTTGAGCAGGAAGGTGATGGCAGTCTTCTTTCCCTCAATGCAGATCAAACTGCACAAATCTGCAAGTCGGTTGAAAGTAATGTTTCACAGATTTCAGAAATTTTGTCGGATACACTGACTTAAAACTATCGTCTACAGTCCTTCATTATATTTACATTACTCTGCCCAAGTTGGTTTGACCAAACACTGCACAAAAAAAATCTGTTGTAACTATGAAATAACGATTGTCCATTGAGAATAAGTTTTAGGTTTTAGATGATGGACACTTGACAAGTCAGTTATCTGACCTGCTCTCTGGAATCAGAAGTGGACACGATGGTTGAGGTGTGGTCAGCAGACCAGTCCGTCACTCTGGCATGTCCGCTGTCCACTGTATTGGGTAGAGTAGTTATTACAGGGAGGTAGGGCAAGACAGAGTTGCCAGCCGTGCCTGTGTCACTTGACTGATGTGGGAGGAGTCTGTCTAGACTGATTTGCTGCCTGACATGTTGTCATTGGAATATTCCTTGCACAAGATGGTAAGGGGGCCATTCAAAGAAGCCAAGGAGAGAACTGGGCAGCTTGCCACTGGCAGTGCCATGGCAGTGTGAAGTTGGATCTGGTTGCCATTGGCAGTGTGAAGTTGGATCTGGTTGCCACTGGCAGTGGTTGGATCAGGTTGCCATTGGCAGTGTGAAGTTGGATCTGGTTGCCACTGGCAGTGTGAAGTTGGATCAGGTTGCCATTGGCAGTGTGAAGTTGGATCCATGGCAGTTGAAGTTGGATCTGGTTGCCACTGGCAGTGTGAAGTTGGATCTGGTTGCCACTGGCAGTGTGAAGTTGGATCTGATTGGCAGTGTGAAGTTGGATCTGGTTGCCACTGGCAGTGTGAAGTTGGATCTGGTTGCCACTGGCAGTGTGAAGTTGGATCTGGTTGCCATTGGCAGTGTGAAGTTGGATCTGGTTGCCACTGGCATGTGAAGTTGGATCAGGTTGCCATTGGCAGTGTGAAGTTGGATCTGATTGCCATGGCAGTGTGAAGTTGGATCTGTTTGCCACTGGCAGTGTGAAGTTGGATCTGGTTGCCACTGGCAGTGTGAAGTTGGATCTGGTTGCCACTGGCAGTGTGAAGTTGGATCTGGTTGCCATTGGCAGTGTGAAGTTGGATCTGGTTGCCACTGGCAGTGTGAAGTTGGATCTGGTTGCCATTGGCAGTGTGAAGTTGGATCTGGTTGCCATTGGCAGTGTGAAGTTGGATCTGGTTGCCATTGGCAGTGTGAAGTTGGATCTGGTTGCCACTGGCAGTGTGGAAGTTGGATCTGGTTGCCACTGGCAAGTTGTCTGGTGCCACTGGCAGTGTGGAGTTGGATCTGTTTGCATTGGCAGTGTGAAGTTTGGATCTGGTTGCCATTGGCAGTGTGAAGTTGGATGCCATTGGCAGTGTGGTTCTGCCACTGGCAGTGTGAAGTTGGATCTGGTTGCCACTGGCAGTGTGAAGTTGGAGTTGGATCTGGTTGCCATTGGCAGTGTGAAGTTGGATCTGGTTGCCATTGGCAGTGTGCCATCTGGCAGTGTGAAGTTGGATCTGGTTGCCACTGGCAGGTGGAGTTGGATCTGGTGTGAAGTGTGGATTGGATCTGGTTGCCACTGGCAGTGTGAAGTTGGATCTGGTTGCCACTGGCAGTGTGAAGTTGGATCTGCTTGCCACTGGCAGTGTGGAGTTGGATCTGGTTGCCACTGGCAGTGTGAAGTGGATCTGGTTGCCACTGGCAGTGTGGAAGTTGGATCTGCTTGCCACTGGCAGTGTGAAGTTGGATCTGCTTGCCACTGGCAGTTTGGAGTTGGATCTGGTTGCCACTGGCAGTGGAGTTGGATCTGCTTGCCACTGGCAGTGTGAAGTTGGATCTGGTTGCCATGGCAGTGTGAAGTTGGATCTGCTTGCCACTGGCAGTGTGAACTTGGATCTGCTTGCCACTGGCAGTTGGATTGGATCTGCTTGCCACTGGCAGTGTGAAGTTGGATCTGCTGGCCACTGCAGTGTGAAGTTGGATCTGCTTGCCACTGGCAGTGTGAAGTTGGATCTGGCTGCACAGTGAGGCCACTACAGGTGGAAATCTAACACATTTTAAAAAGTATTTTTGAGGCTCACATTTTAAAAAAGTATTTTTGAGGCTCACATTTTAAAAAAGTATTTTTGAGGCTCACATTTTAAAAAGTATTTTTAAGGCTCTGCCACAAAAAATGCCCATCTTGCGCTGAATTGGATGAAGATAAGTGATTGGTCATTCATGTACATTGTCCCGAGTGTTGTCTATCTTGCCTGAGAAAAAACTAGGCAGTTGAAATGCATTGTGTTTTGTCTTGTGATTTATTTATCTACTTTTTTTTTGGTGGAGCCTTGAAAATACTTTTTTTTTTAAGGTGTGAATTTTATGAAGTGTATTGTTGAACAGTTTCATTCAGCTTCTTTGTGAATGACCTGGTACAATACGCTTCTCCAAAATTGTAGTGCCAGTGTTAACAGGACAAGCTCTTTCTTCTTCCTTTCTCCTCTTACACTGTAACATTTTGGTCAACAAAGTCAGTATTGCCTTCTCCGCCCCCCCCCCCCCCCCCCCCCCCCCCCCCCACACACACCTCTTTTCTTCTTCCTTTCTCATCTTACACTGTAACATTTTGGTCAACAAAGTCAGTATTGCCTTGCCTTCTCGCGCGCCCCCCCCCCCCCCCCCCCCCCCTTTTTTTTTTTTCTTCCTTTCTCATTTTATGCAATAAAATTCAGGCCAACAAGTTCCTCCTACCCCCCCCCCTCCCCCACTTAGTCCCTCCTTTACCCTTTTCCCTCACAGTATTTCCCCTCCTGTGTATCCTGCATTTGACGACTACTTTTCTCAGAGTGATATAGCTTTGTGATCCAACATTCATGTGCCGATGATTTTATCAGGAAATGCTGTAGAATTATGACCCGTGATGTAGATATTTGACTTTAAATCGCTAGACTGTATGTGTAGAATGAAATAGAATTGTGATTGTGTGTGCTGGAACTATACACAGAAATTTGTCTAGTGTTATTAGGGAACCAATGTGCCTATCTTTGTGCACCAATAACTTCATCTGGCTCTTTGTCACTGGTAATTATATTCACAGGCTAAAACTTTATCCAAACATTCCATATTTTTACTGTTGACAAATGTGCTTGTGAAGATTAGAGACTGGGTGCTTTGAGCATTGAATGTCAAGGTGATTGTGGTGATTGTCATGATTAGCATTCTGATTTGTTATGGTGAGTATATCAGCGATGCGTATTTGGATTGCTGTGATGTATACCCGCATTATATGATATTTCTGGATTAATTTGTTATATTATCTGGAGAGTTGTGTATATCTGAATTCTACTGTATTTGAATTCTTGTGTACCTTGGCTGATTACTGCGAAGTATGATTGGATTCAGATACTGATAACTCAGATTGTATTGTTTGCACTGGGTTTTTAATATCTGTCTGTTTCTCACTTTCTCTCTCTTGTATATATATATATGTGTGTGTGTGTGTGTGTGTGTGTGTGTGTGTGTGTGTTGTGTTTTCTTACATTCTCTTTTTGAGACCCTGCTAATACTTGTTCTCCAATTTGTTTCTTTAAACTTAATGATGTGATCATCATTACGACATGTTGAATATTATCTGACTGTTGTGATTTGTCGGCAGAGTTGATAAATAGTGCGTTTTCTGCCATCATACACAATGTTCCTGATTTTGCTGATGTACCTTTTAATGTTCTATCCTGTTTCAGTGTCCTTTCCTGTTCTGATACCCTTTCCTCTTCTTATATAACTGCCGTGATGTTCTTTTGATCTAATTTGAATGAATTAGTTTGTACATGTGCCCTGCTCTATGTTCCTTTCCAAAGAAAAAAAAATGACCAGCATTTCATTTTGATTTGCAGCTTTTTACAACCATTATTGGTTGTTTGGGTTTTGTTTTTTTGAAATGAAATGAAATGAAGAAGAACAGACAGGGTATTTTTTGAAACAAAAATGTCATGAAATGAGGAACAGACAGATTTGTCCTAGTGCCTTCTTGATCCACATAACTGTTGTAAACTGTTGCAGAATTTAATGCATGTGAACTGCTCGGATGAAGTCAGTTATTTTGTCCATTTCTTTTGAAAAGCAAAAACTAATAACTTCTCATTCTCAATTTTATGTTCTGTTTGTTACTGCATTTCCCATTCATGCAGTTCTAAAGGTGATACAAAAATTCTGAATCATGCCGTGTTATCAAAACAACTGAAGGGTCTTCATTTTCTTTTTCACAGGAGCTACAAATCTCCATCATGGTTGGCACTTTCCATTGCTTCATTTCCATTGCTAGCAATCTCTTTTCATTTCTCCATTGCTAGCAGTCTTCATTTTCCATTGTTTGCAATCTTCAGTTTTCTAAATCTTCGTTTTCCATTGCTACTTTGGGGGAGGAATCCTTTTACTTTTTTTTTTGGGTGGGGGTGGTGGTGGGGGGTGGTGGTGGTTGAAATTCCTTTGCATTGGAAGAAGTCCCTGAATCTTCTCTGGAGAGAGATGTTTTCTCCCAGACGTTGACAACTGACTGAATCTTCTCAGCTGACTGGTGGGGCAGCCTAAATAAATGAATCTATAGAGGAACAGCTCCTCAGGATTTCTACAGCGGGGCCACTATACTGTTTTTAGAGGCCATGCATAAAGGGTTTAAGCATGTATGTTGTTGTTTGTGCTGGCCATAAATCCCTCGGGGGGGATGCTTTGAGGTCTTTGAGTACTAGTGGCTTCCCTGCCTTTGGAGGGTTCTGTGCAAGTAACTTCTTTTCTGTCTCTCTCTTTGATTCTGCCTTTTGGTTTTGATTCTGGTGTTTTTTCACTGTCAGCTACTGGCTTTTGTGGTCCGTCCTTCTCATTGCTATTTTAGTTACCACACCTGTAGAGTGCCCATCCACGATTGGAGACTTAAGCTGTAAGCGTTCTACAATCCAGTTCACATTTATGTAACTGGCTGCCCACCTGGGTAGATCTGAACAGCTGGCTGCTGGCATTAATCATGCTCCTAAATTTACATTTATTTCTGGTCACAGTTTATGATGTGCTAGCATTATTGTTGTTGTTATCTGCTGAGTAGTTAGTGAACACAGTACGAACCGTTCAAAATGGATACTCTTTTTTCATGTCATTAATTTTTTTGTGATATTGAAATGTTTTTTGTTCTTTTTTTACTTGGAGAGTTAGAAGCCAAGCAACATGTCTGGCATTGCCAGTATGCCTAGTCCTATCCACTGTAAAAAATGTCAATAATTTAGTTATCATGTCATGAATTGTGTTGTTTTTTTGTTTGTTTGGTAGGGTATTTTTTTTTTTTTAGGATGTGACCTCTTCCCAGGATGTAACCTTTCTTTGAAAACGCTTAAAGGCCATTGTAATCGGCTTAGGTACAATAATGTAAACTGAAATTAAAACTCTTCATGAAGCATTCAGTGCTTAAATGGAATACATGATCTTTAGTTTGTCCATCTAATCGTATGGGTATGGTTATCATTTTTTTTTTTCAGAGAAACTCCCTCTGTTATTTTTCATGTTTGTTTAGGTCATTGTTTCACTTTAAACACTGCTGACTTGACTGATAGAATGATAATTAGCAAGAAGTGAGTGATTGAGTAGTATCTTGCTTTGAGAATGAATGGAATGTTTTGAGTTATTATGTTTTGGAGGTTTCTTTTATTTCGTTTTGTTTCTTTTTTCTCTCTTTTTTTTTTTTTTCATCTTTGTTACACAAACAAGGTATCATTTTTTCCATCCAGTTTACAATATTTATATCAAAAGTAATCAGTTTCTGTATCATGTTTGCTTTTATCACTATTTCAGTGTCTTTCAGCTTAATATTACTTGCTATTTGGTTGTGGAAAGGAAATAAACAGGATCAGAGATGAGATTGGGGTATGTGTGTGTGTGTGTGTGTGTGTGTGTGTGTGTGTGTGTGTGTGTGTGTGTGTGTGTGTGTGTGTACGTGTTTGCCTGTGTGTGTGTGTGTGTGTGTGTGTGTGTGTGTGTGTGTGTGTGTGTGTGTGTGTGAAACATGATCAGATTACTCAAAGAATTAGATGGAAATGATGCAGTCATATCACACTTACCTAGGAAGCCTTACAATGCCAGAATTGCTATAGGAGTCTTCCATGGGATGGATTCCCCCATCCCCTCCCCCCCAACCCCCCCCCCCCCCCCCCCCCCCCCCCCATTCCACCAGACTCCAGTGGTGATAGTCTTTCAGATGAAATTACAAACCCCAAGTCCCGCACACAGCTGAATGTTGGTACCACACAGAAAAGACCCACAGGCAAATGACTGGCAACATTTTGAACAAAAATCCAGAAACTAGTGTGATGCAATGCAGTTCTGCGATTAGGAGAGGAAAAAGGCTGGAATAGGCAGCCAAAGACTGTGCACAGGTGGAAATAGCAACAGCAGCCACTGTGTGTGCCAACAAAGTTGATCGCACAACGTTTACCCAGACTAGCCACACATACATGCGCACAGGCATACACTTGTGCAAAAACGTCTGCAGATACGTAAATTGAAGTTTTGATGTATTACTGACAGTGGGGTTCGAGACGGAGGGTGGAGGAGAGAAAGCTGGATGAAGGCTGTTTTCGTTTAAGAAAAAGATGGAATATGACGAATGCACACATGCACCATCAAATAGATGCTGGAAGGAGGAAAGGAGGAGGATGGGCGTGGCACAGAGCCTTCAAGCCATGCCGTAGTGGAATCTGGGATCTGGATTGTAGAAGTGGGCATGGGACTGTCGCTTGAAGCGGTCATGCTTGCGGAACTTCTGACTGAAACTGGACCTGAAACATACAGAACACTGCTATGTAATAAGTGTGCTTGTGTGTGTGTGTGTGTGTGTGTGTGTGTGTGTGTCCGTGTGTGTGTGTGTGTGTGTGTGTGTGTGTGTGTGTGTGTGTGTGTGTGTGTGTGTGTGTGTGTGTTACTAAGCGCATTAAAAGAGAAGGAAACACGAGGAAAAGGGAATGGCAGTAGGAGAGGGAGAAATGTGACAGATCGACAGGTTGCCAGAAACAAGACATTCTGTCCAAATGCATACCATCTCCTTCTTCCTAACTCCTCCCCCTCCCCCACACAACTTCTACTCCAGTCAAACCTCACCTCCTCAGAAAGAATATGATTCAAACGCATACTCGCGTAACGTAAACACACAAGCATAGTACGTACTAATAGCCATACGTTATACTAAGGCAGAGATATGTGTGCATGCTCTCTCAGAGCGACGACAATACAAGCATGCACAGATGTATGTTTGCACATGTTATCCAGCCAGGTTCTTTCAACCATCCGTTTTGTATCTATTCATCTACAATTTCTCAGTACTGTTCTCACCCCTCATCCCCCCTCTCCATGCATCCTCATTTTCCAGTCTGATCTCTTCGTATATCCCTCCCTACTTACCATTTACATGTCTCTGTCAATACCATCCATTCTCTCCCCCACCCCCACCCCTCCTCCTACTCCTCCCACCCCTCTTCACACTTCTCATTCAACCATTCCTTGCATCCCTCCTTCCTTAATATCCTTCTCTCTATTCCAGCTACACATTCGCTTCTCCATCCAAATCTCTCCTTCATACATTTCTCCCCTGATCTCGCTTCTCTCACTCCTCACATCTGTCCCATCCATTATCACTCCTCACATCTGTCCCGTCCATTATCACTCCTCACATCTGTCCCATCCATTATCACTCCTCACATCTGTCCCGTCCATTATCACTCCTCACATCTGTCCCATCCATTATCACTCCACACATCTGTCCCGTCCATTATCACTCCTCACATCTGTCCAATCCATTATCACTCCTCACATCTGTCCCATCCATTATCACTCCTCACATCTGTCCAATCCATTATCACTCCTCACATCTGTCCAATCCATTATCACTCCTCACATCTGTCCAATCCATTATCACTCCACACACCTGTCCTATCCACTATCACTCCACACATCTGTCCTATCCACTATCACTCCACACATCTGTCCTATCCACTATCACTCCACACATCTGTCCCATCCACTATCACTCCACACATCTGTCCTATCCACTATCACTCCACACATCTGTCCCATCCACTATCACTCCACACATCTGTCCCATCAACTATCACTCCACACATCTGTCCCATCCACTATCACTCCACACATCTGTCCTATCCACTATCACTCCACATGTCTGTCCTATCCACTATCACTCCACACATCTGTCCCATCCATTATCACTCCACACATCTGTCCTATCCTCTATCACTCCTCATATCCGTCCCATCCACTATCACTCCTCATATCTGTCCTATCCACTATCACTCCACACATCCGTCCTATCCACTATAACTCCTCATATCTGTCTCATCCACTATCACTCCACACATCTGTCCTATCCACTATCACTCCTCACATCTGTCCCATCCACTATCACTCCTCACATCTGTCACATCCACTATAACTCCGCACATCTGTCCCATCCACTACCACTCCATAATCTGTCCCATCCATTATCACTCCACACATCTGTCACAAAATCCATCAATCATCACACTCCACACATCTGTCCTATCCACTATCGATCCACACATTTGTCCCATCCATTATCACTCCGCACATCTGTCCCATCCATTATCACTCCACACGTCTGTCCCATCCATTATCACTCTATACTTCTGTCCCATCCATTATCACTCCACACATGTCCCATCCATTATCACTCCACACATGTCCCATCCATTATCACTCCTCACATCTGTCCCCATCCATTATCACTCCACACATGTCCCATCCATTATCACTCCGCACACATCTGTCCCATCCATTATCACTCAACACGTCTGTCCCATCCATTATCACTCTATACTTCTGTCCCATCCATTATCACTCCACACATGTCCCATCCATTATCACTCCACACATGTCCCATCCATTATCACTCCGCACATCTGTCCCATCCATTATCACTCCACACATTTCCCATCCATTATCACTCTCCGCACATCTGTCCCATCCATTATCACTCCACACATCTGTCCCTTAATCCAACCCACTGTCATCCGAAACCTTTCAACGAAATCTCATAATCCCATTCCTTTCCCAGTCAGCCCAGTCAGCCTTGAATGTTGTGCAACAGAGGCCGCCTCTGTGTCGTTTCCCATCTGAATCCATCCTGCTCCCCCCCCTCCCACACTCCGCTGGTGCCAGTCCTACAGCAGGTCCCTCCACTCCCCTTTCCCCTCCTCACCCGCTGCAACCTTTTCCATTCTCAAACACTCCACGCACCCTTCCCTCTCCCACAAATCTCAAACACTCCACGCACCCTTCCCTCTCCCAATCTCAAACACTCCACGCACCCTTCCCTCTCCCACAATCTCTCCCATGCCCGTCCTCCGCTGGGTGGAGGGAGGGGCAGGGGGAGGGGGGGGGGGGGGTCCACCCTACCTGCGGGCAATGAAGAGCATGCAGGCGATGGAGACGAGGATGATGTAGGCGTCAGGGACACCATCGGTGCCACAGCTTCCTCTCCAGCATGACGGCTTTCTTCAGCACACACGGCCGCCACAGAGCCCGGGTGCAGCGTCACCATGGTGCCCAGCAGAGGGAGGGCAGAACCCCAGCACTACACGCAGACCTTCCAGCAGCTGCAAGGTACACACTGCAAGGCTGAGCATGGAGGGGGGGTGACATAAGCTGTCTGTCAATGACATTCTCACTCCGCTGTCCACCGCAACTCTTCTAGACAGACTGTCAAAGGGAGGAGGGGAGCTAGCTAATGATGGAGGATCAGCAAATGTTCAATGAAGAAATTAAACCCATATTTATACGTTGAGTGTCCCCTTTGCGCCCAGTTTGAGGAAATTAAGTGATTCAACGATCATCAAATTTTTAACGAACAAATAAAAACCCATATTTAAAAAACTGAATGCCATTTTGCGCCCGAGTTGAGGAGATAAGTGATTTAAAGACCATTTTGTGTCCAATTTGGGGGGGATAAGTGATGCTCGTTCTTCGTTTTCATTGTCCTGAATGTGGTTTATCTTGCCTGAAGAAGAATGAAGAGGTCGAAACGCGTCGCGTTTTGTCTAGTGATTTGTTTACCCCTCTCGTCCAGCGAAATAGTATTTATTTTCAATTTTTTTTTTTTCTCTGTGAGTTTGACAGCCGTGGAAAAGTGTTGTATAGTCAGCTGTGCTATAGTGATTAAAACAGAAAACGTGTACAAGCATATCCCCCCCCCCCCCCCCCCCCCCCCCCCCCCCCCCCCCCCCCCCCCCCTCCCCCTCCCACCCCTGTAAGTTTCAAGCAAGCAAACCACAAATTCTGCAAAGAAGAGAGTATGAAGCCAGTAAGGCCAAACAATTTTGGTCCACGCCAACATCATAGTTTCAAAAAGTACCCCCCCCCCCCCTTACACACACACACACACACACACACACACACACACACACACACACACACACACACACACACGGCCAAATATTTGTCCACGTCATATCATAATCTCAAAATGTATCCCCCCCCCCCCCCACCCGCCAAACAATAATTGTCCACTCCAACCTCATAATCTCACAAGGTACTCCCCCCCCCCCCCCCCCGCCAAACAATAATTGTCCATGCCAACATCATAGCTTCAAAAGTAACCCCACCCCTCCCCGCTTGCCAAACAATAATTGTCCATGCCATCGCAACATCATAATCTCAAATATCACACACACACACACACACACACACACACACACACACACACACACACACACACACACACACACACACCAAACAATAAACTTCCATGTCAACATCATGGTCTCAATAAGCACACACCCACCACCCCTTCTCCCGCACTCCCTCCCCCCACCCCTTCCATCCTCCTCATCTCCCCTCCCTTCCCCCCCAATCTGTCCTGTGCAACCCATCAAGGCAGCGTGTTGGTCTGACCGTCAGCTGCTGCAGGTTCTCCGACAGGCGCTGCAGGATGGACTTGTCCGGGGTGGGGTCTCGATAGGGGTTCATCTTGCCGTAGCGGGTGTAGGGCAGCACCTGGGAGAGGAAGATCAGCACCAGCACCAACACCGCCAGGCCGCAGATGACGGTGCCGTTGGTCATGACGTCACACAGCCCCGGGAACCAGCGGCATTTGGGCATCCAGGTCAACAAGGCCGTCCAGACCACAATCATCATCTCCTCAGTAGTTCTGTGCAGACCACAATCATCATCTCCTCAGTGGTTCTGTGCAGACCACAATCATCATCTCCTCAGTGGTTCTGTGCAGACCACAATCATCATCTCCTCAGTGGTTCTGTGCAGAATGTGTTACACAAAGAAGTAGAGAAAACGAGAAAAAAATGAAGATGAAGATAAAACAAAGAAGAGGATGAAGAAGAGGAGCAGGAAGAAAAGTTACTGAAGAAAATATGGCAGATGAAGAGATAGAAGAATATGAAAATAAAGAAGAATTTAGAAAGAAATACTTGAAGAGTAAACAGAGGAGAAAGCAGGAAAAGACGAAAATAGAGAACAAAATGAAGCCGAATATGAAGATTGGGACGATGAAAAAATAAGAGAAAGAAGAAGAAGAAGAAGAAGAAGAAGAAGAAGAAGAAGAAGAAGAAGATGAAGAATGATGATGATGATGATGATGATGATGACGATGAAGAAGAAGAAGAAGAAAGAAGAAGAAGAAGAAGAAGATGATGATGATGATGATGATGATGATGATGATGATGATGATGATGATGATGATGATGATGAAGACGACGATGACGATGACGATGACGATGACGACGAAAATGGAAAAAAGACAAGAAAGAACTAGTAGTAATAACAGTAGAAGGTAAAAATGAAGGACGAAGATAAATAGGAGGAAATAAAGACGGAGGAGGCGATATTAGAAGAGAAGATAAAGCCACAGAAAAAAAAGGGAAAAATGATGACAAAGAGAAACAGGTGACGATGATGAATGGTGTAGGGGGGGGGGGGGGGGGGGGGACTGGGGGGGGGGGGGGGGGGGGGGGGGGGGGGGAGAAGAGAAAAAAAAGGGGGTGGGGGGGCGGGGGGGGGGTGTTGTAATCCACAAGGGAAAAAACTGCAGCTTATCCATAACCGAGTTGCTTCCCCTGACAACTGTTAATGGGCGCAGCCCGGCGATCGGCAATGGCTGTATGTAATGCACCTCCAAACGTGTATGCGACTTAGCCTACCTATCGCAAGTGTAGTGACTTACTTGTCGCTATCGGCTTCGCACAGTGACAGATAAATGATTACCACACATTACTGTTACAAAATAATGATGGCAACACCACGCCTGACTGTATGGCTGACAACAGCTTTTGTCCCAATTTCTGAACGTTGCAGCGGCTCAAATACCAGAGATCAAGGATAAAGTGACCACAACATCATAAAAATAGCCACGTCATATGGCTCTGTGGCTGCTAAGCAAGCCTCGCGCAACCTATTTCTGACAAAAAACTTACGTCTATGAGCATATGTAAAATCAAAGATTCTTTTGACGCCACCATGGCGAAGTGTGATTAGCATCGCGGACTATCAGCTGGGAGGTCTTCGGTTCGACTCTCATCAGAACCATTTATTTATTTAGGGGGCTTATTAAGAAGTTGTGTTCAGCGTATGTTGTATCAGAACACAGAACACCACTTATGTGACTCGGCAGCAGCGCAGTGTCTCCTCTGGTGGGTTGCTGGCCTCATGACGACTTGACGTTGACTGCTCCGTGCGGCTTCCGGTGGCAAGGCTGTGGCGGGGCGGTCTGTGGCTGTAGACGAGTGGAGTTAAAATGAGCGGCATGGGTGCAATGCCACCAAGGTGGCACAGAAAATGACAAACAAAACAAAAACAAAATTAAAGAAGAAAAAGATCCTCTGATGGACATGTAATGTACTCCTGGGGATATTTAATTACAGAGTTAGCCGGTTAAACCTTTTCTTTTACTACTGGAGGAAACGAATGAATCAGAATGTCACCTGTAGCCAAGCTGAACCATTTTTTCTGCGCCAAGGGTCAGGTTGATGATTTGCTAGTTCTGTTCCTCAGGATGATGACGATTCCTGTACACATAACTTGAGCGATGTACACATGGAGTTGTTGTGGAGATCAACCCCTTACAGTGAACACTATGCCTACAGTGTACAGTAAGCTTACAGTGAACACTAAGAACTGCACTGGCGAGTCAGAATGTCATCTCCAAAGAGAACTTAAAAAATCATATACGGTTCAAAACTGGTGGTTCAAATCTTCAGAAGACTCACCAGGCCATTTTGTTTTTAAAGTATCTTTTTACGTAATGGCAGAATGACATCATTACATGACGTACAGAAAGGTGGAATATCACTGACCCAGTAATAACAAGTGAATCACAGTCATAAAATTAATACCAGTCGCAAAGAAGTTTCGTTTGCATCACTTTTGGTTAAAAAAAAAAAAAAAAAAAAAAAAAAAAAAGTTAGTGGCCGTTTCAGAAATAGGTATTCCCATGCTTCACAGAATAACTGCAAGGCTATATATTTATGTACGGGTGTACATGAACCGTTTCTTTTTTCTAAAACGAAAGCGAAGAAAATTCAATGTCGCTCAAATCATAACATCCAGGACGGAACACGGATAAGAGCAGGAGGGGGGGGGGGGGGGGGGGGGGGGGGGGGGGGGGGGGGGGGGGGGGGGGGGGGGGGCGCGATTTCAAAAGGGTGGAGGAGGGTATAGGGGTCCTTCCCCAGTGGGGAAAAAGGGACGGGGAATGGATGAAAGGCATTTTTTGCCCGGCGGAGGGGGGGGGTGGGAGATATGGTGGGGTGGTGGTCCATAAATCCCGGACTCCACCTCTACTTCCTCTTGTCCAGCCCTAACATCTTATCTAGAAAGTGACGCGTGCGTGCCTCTGTCCGTCTGTCTGTCTGAGAGCGCGCGTGCGATTTCTGTCTGCGAGCGTGTGCGCATGCGTGCGCGAGTCCGTGCGTATGTGCGTGCGTGCGTGCGCGCGCGCGTGCGTGCGTGCGTGCGTGCGTGCGTGCGTGTGTGTGTGTGTGTGTGTGTGTGTGTGTGTGTGTGTGTGTGTGTGTGTGTGCGGGATATCCTAACAGAAACAGGTTTCGACTGTTTTTGGGAGACACAACAGTTTTCGTCTGTTTACAGTCTTTGTACAAATGTTCGTAATTCATCAGAAGATATTTACATGTGTGCATGGATTTATGCTTTAAAATCTAGATATAAGTGTTCATTTTTATAGAAATTTTACAACAGAGTTTTGCCGTGAAAAATATATTGAAATGTTGCTAGATGTTTATTTATATATCCACTAATTCGGTTTGGCTGTGGTTATCGGGGGGCCGGAATAGCTCAGTTGGTAGAGCGCCGGACTCGTAATATTGGTGATCCTGGGGCTGCAGGTTCGAATCTCCGCCGGGTCGTTTCGGTACAGGAGGATTTTTCCCTCGGAGTTAACATTGGTTCTGACTCCATTTCCCATACAGTCCTTCGAATGATACTATAAACCGAGGTTCCGTGTGTGAACGCACGCATAACATCTTGCACACACGTTAAAATCCCATCACCAACTTTCGGAACAGAAGGCCAGTTTGGGCCTTTGGTATGGATGACACGTACACATAGCATGCACTCTGCGTAAGAAATGGAAAGAATGAAGACAGTAAGGAAACTGAGTAAACAATATTGAATGATATGGACTGGATGAAACGGGAAGCGACTGAATGAAGCGCCAGCTGGCTGTTCTTCAGTCGGCACTACCCAGGTAGGCAGCCCGTTGTGTAAACGAGTGTGGACTGTAAACCGTTTAGAGCTTGGTCTCTAGTCGAGAACAGGCGCTACATAAATATCCATAATAATAATAAACTCATAATAGAAATTGGCAGACGATTTGGAATACCTCCCGATGAATGATTCTGTCGGGACTGCGACCAGAATGACCTTGCTGATGAATTTCATTTTATAATGAAGTCCGTATTCAACTTTTGTCGTTTGCCCTGTGATGGTAAAAAGTGCTGCTAAAACTTAGCGAGGTTTCTAAAACAAAGTAAAGTTGTGTAACATTATATTCAGTCAATTATAGGGAAAATTTTTGGATGTTTTAATCGTTTCATTTACGTTTGTTTGATTTGTTTCAGATCCTCCATGCCCACAAAGGGGTCACAGGATTAAAATATCTCTCTCTCTCTCTCTCTCTCTCTCTCTCTCTCTCTCTCTCTCTCTCTCTCTCTCTTCTGTGTGTGTGTGTGTGTGTGTGTGTGTGTGTGTGTGTGTGTTTTCTGATAACCATGGTGTGCAGAATTGCTGACGCTGAATTATGTTCGAGTGTCTAAACATTCGCCTGTGGTTGTCTCGGAAATACATCTCCACCATGGCATAGTGGAAAAAACAAACAAACAAACAAAACAACTTTGTGCGGCATTTGCTGTACGCCAGCATGTGACTAAGAATGCAGATTAGGACCGCGAAACAGAGGAGGAAATCAGGGGTAGAGGTGATCAATCGCTCAATCTTAGATGACACGAAAATGTTTGGAACCTTAAGTCGTCATAGAGAGCAAGGGAGATAACCGAGTTTAGGCTTAACTTTTTTCGTGGATACGTCAGCCTGCGAGGAACATCGGATTGGCTGCAATTGCAACTGTAATTTTGCAAGAATCTTGCAGAACTATAGTGAATCGACCGTTTATGATTAGCATTTCAAACACAGATCCGTGCCTAATTTTATACGGTTCGTTCTAGAACTGTACACCATTTTGGAAGTTAACCAAAATCTGCAGTTAAACAAACGTACAGACTCGGATGAAAGGCAACCTTTTCACGGAGGACATAGCTAAGTGAACATTCTATTTTCATAGTGTGTTAACCACCTTATTTTATCATGTTAACATGGTATTCAGCACGCACGCACGCACGCACACACACACACACACACACACACACACACACACACACACACACACACACACACACTTACGGAATGATAAAAAAAATCATTGCATCCAAATCTAGATAAAAACAGTCTCAAACCCTTGAAAAGGTTCAAAGAAGAGCAGAAACATCTGAAGAAATGCGATGGATTTAATCATAAGAAAAGCTTAAAACACCTGATAACAAACACGTGTAAAGAGGCAGAAGACTAGGAGTCCATTTATTTCTTACCTACAAACATGGCAATGATTCAGTTTCAAAGGGAGGTAGCTGGAGGCGAACATTGAAACA
>JADBJO010000705.1:140000-145000 GCA_016801955.1 Conus betulinus | reverse complement strand
GACGGACATTAGTCGTTAGACGGACATGGTGGCGCCCTCCGGAGGGACAGCTCACTCACGCCGGCTCCGCGACTAAGCAATTATTGTCGTCGAGAGGCGGTTCAGTAGGTGATGTCCTGCGTATGTCGGATCAGAACAGACATCTGCTTCGGTGTCTTCTCCGGTGGGTTGCCTCTTGACGACTTGACATTGACTGCTCCCTGTGGATTGCCGGTGCCGAGGCTGCGGCGGGACACACCTGGCTGTGGCTGTGGACGGGAGGGAGGGGGCGGGGCTTGGAATGAGCGGCGTGAGTGTAATGCCACTGAAGTGGCACAAAAGACGGGACACGTGTGTGTGTGTGTGTGTGTGTGTGTGTGTGTGTGTGCTTCAAAACTACACAGTTGTGACACTACCAGCGGTGACGTGTGAGGAACGGAGACCCAACCTGTGAATGGGAGATAGACAGAGAGCCTATCAGATCAACAGGAAGTTGTAAATGCCTTCAATATGCGAAATAGAACTCTGGCTACCAAAAGTGGGATACTAATTCTCCATCCTGGGCATCTCTGGTTTGATCTATGCATTGTGTTCTTTTGCAGACAAGTTGTAGAAATTGTCATGTTGCTGTTAACCGTTTGACAGATATGAGATTATTTCTAATATTTCTTCTTTTTTTTTTTTTCTTATTTTTTTGCGATAAATCCTAGTAGTGATATGGCGTCGTGTGTCCTTTCTTTGCAGCAGGATGTATCACAGGTAAAACATGTCTGACTTAATAACAAATGTCTTTGAGGATTCTCAGAAGATTTTAAAATAGAAAAAAGGAAGAAAAACAGAACAAATATCAACAAACGTTTCGGTCATAGACCGTCTTCAGGGCTTGTGACATAAAAAGAAAAACCAATAAATGTGTGCAGGAAATGACATATGAAAACATATACGTAAATGGACGATTGCGTGCTTAAAGGAGCGCGCGCGCATGTGTGTGTGTGTGTGTGTGTGTGTGTGTGTGTGTGTGTGTGTGTGCCCCCGCGAGCGCACCTGCGTGATTGTGTGCGTGATTGCGCGCGCGCGTGCGCGCGCGCGTGTGTGTGTGTGTGTGTGTGTGTGTGTGTGCGTGTGTGTGTGTGTGTAATGGGGAAAAGGACAACTTAGTGTCCAATCCCATTTCACCTCGACTATAAAGAGAGGCAGGTAGAGTGGAAAGACAAACAGAATTAGAGAGAGAGAAATAGAGAGAGAGAGAAAGTGGTAGAGGAATCTATATTTTTTTTCAAGAATAAGACTCCTCCTCTACCACCCTCTCACTTTCATTTACATACTCTCAAGCGCCCCCTTCCAAATACAAGATTCCTCTGCCACTCTCTCTTTTTCTCTATCTCTGCTTCTGTTTGTCTTTTCCCTCTATCTGCCTCTCTTTTTCCTCGAGGTGAAATGGGATTGGACACTGAACTGTCCTTGTCCCCATTGCACACACGCGCGCGCGCGCGCAGGTACGCACACAATCATGCAGGGACACACACACACACACACACACACACACACACACACACCCCCTTTAAGTACGTAATCGACCGTTTACATATATGTTTTCATAGTCATTTCCTATACGTAATTATTTATTTATTTTCTTTTTTACGTCACAAACCCTGAAGACGGTCCATGACCAAACTTGTTGATATTTGTTCTGTTTTTCTTCCTTTTTTCTATTTTAAAATCTGAGAATCCTCAAGGACACATCTATTATTTTTTACAGATCTGCGGTCAAAAATCTGTCTTATTACATGTCTGACTACTTTGCTGTGAGTTCAATCACAGGTGAAGATAACACGTCTGATTCGTTGGTCATTACCTCTAACACAGTTGCACAACGTGTCTGATGTATGTGCTGTAGCCTATTCACAGACAGGATTCTAAAAGTCTGAGTTTTGTTCCAGTGGTCGCTGTCATATGCGGGGTACTACATTCTATATATTTTTGCAGTTTCTTTACACAACTAAACATTTTGCAGTTAAATCGGTAAGATTATTCAACATTTCTTCCACAGGGCATTTCACATACTTAGTGGCTACGTATTTCGTAAGAATTGTCCGTTGAATTGACTTCCGTGTCACCAATTAATCATACATTCGACTGTAGTTTATACCTCTAATTTGTTTTCTTTTCTTTCAACTGTAGAGAGGTATCAGTCTTACAGTTGTGTCCCTTGGGTTGGGGCAGGAATGGGTTCTCAGCTCGTAGCCTGGCTGAAGCTTCAGTGCCACGACAGAACTGAAAGGGTTAATCATATGAGCAGTTTAGTCCATCTCTTTATTTCTTCTTTCTTTTTTTTTTCTTCTTTGTTTGCTCGTTTGTCGTTGTAATCACATAAGTGCGTGAACGTTGACTGAAAGTAATAGGATTGTGTTCACCCAACACTGTTTCCTCGAAGAAAATCACTGTTTTAGTGGTCGATTACTAAGGGATTTTTGAAGTCAGGAAGTTCAGCAACAGGAGACAAGAATCTGCCACACTGCTCATGTCTTTCCTGGCGATCACTTGTAATACTGTCAGAACAACGACAGAAACAAACAACACAATGAGATTTTTTTCCGTGCACGCAGACACACGTGCCCAAGTCCCACAACAAATGTCTGATTTGTCCAAGGCTGGACGGGTCAAACTACGATCTGCTACATTCAGTGGGACGAATGTGATCGTAATCATCCCGTTGTTCATGTCTTTTGTCTGTGTTGTCAAACCGCGGCTTCTGGAGCAATGGTGAACACGTCAGGAGAAGGTGACTCGGACTGCGTTCTAGTGAGTTGTCGCCCCCCTCCACGCCACATTGTCTGATGGTTTGGCTGAGGCTCCATGTCCTTCAGACTCTTGTGGCAGGTTTAAAATACTACTTTCCCCTCATCAGACTGGAAGTGGAATGTTTTTGGGCTGGCTGTCGTGCTGATAATTACGAGAAGATGTTCCCTTCCTGACCACTCTGTCGCTGTTGTGTCGCTTTCGTTTCTGGCGAGGAGCCCGGGTAGCCGTGGAGGTTTCTTCCTGTGGCGGATGAACCACCAGCTGGACGGACTTGGGGGTGGGGGGGACTTGACCAACGTCACAGACGAGGGTTTGGTTTCCTCAGCATCTACAGTGTCTCTAAGGCTGTCCTCTGTGGCCGGTGAAGAACTGACAATGTGGTTATGGTCGGCCAGGCTCTGCTCGCGCTGATTCGGCACTGGAGAGTTGGTAGGAGTGGTTTGTTCAACGCCTGCCTGTCGCTGTGCTGAGAAGCGTTTCGCCACTTTCGCCGCCAGCGATGCCTGGAGTAGAGTCTGTCGCATGGAGATGTAGCTTTGACCTTGTCCCTGACCTTGACCTTGAGCTTTGCGCTTGGCTTCTAATTCGCTCTCCTCACTCTCTTTTATAGCAGGGAGGTCTGCCTTGCGCCAGTATGACATGCGTTCTTTGGCTTTTCCGACAGCGTCATCATTAGAGTGGAGGTGGGTTGGGGATGAAGAGTGGTTCTTCATTCCATACATGGTCTGGTCGGACGACTCTACCCTTGATTCAGAATATTCATCCTCATAAGCACCTGCAAACCTTCCCAGCAGCGCTTGCTGGTGGGTGAAGGACGCCAGGAGGTCAAGGTGAGCACGTGGCCTGCCGAGGTTACAGCATCACTGGCAGAGGTCACCACATCTCTCCTGGAACTCACGGGGGCATGAAGGTCCTCAAAGGGCAGGGTCTGGATCATGTCCTTGCGTTCATGATAGCCGCCCCCCTCTCGGTGTAAGTGGACTGCACTGACGTCACCTGAGATGATGAGAGGCAGGTTCCGTTAGTTTGGGAGTGTTCTGTATAGCTAGGTTAGAGGTATGACTGAAATATAGCTACTGACACCAGCCGCTGTGGCAAAGTGGTTTGCATTGCGGACTCTTGGCTGGGGATGTCGTGGGTTAGATATCTATCAGAGTCATGTGATATTTTTCTGCCCAGAGTTGAGTTGAGTTTGCTATGGGCTCAGTTGGGAAGAGTGGGACAACACAGTCGAGTTTCATCCACTTAATGGATGTTCCTCTGAGAAAGTTGCTCAAATTTCCTGACCAACACTGCAGGTGTCTGTATCTCTCTGGCCTGGTTGATGCCAGGGTATTTATGAAAGTAAACATAGAGCACAGCCCTGTCATGCTGTCTCGGACCGCAATTGAAATCCGTAATATCATCTTCATCATCCTCATTCTCATCGATCAGCATAAAAAAGTGCCAAATTCTCTGGCCCTTCATGCCCTGCTGTCATGGTGACCTCAGCTTTAATTTCCTCTCCACGTCTGTAGCCTTGGTTTAATTCCATCGGGGTCACTATTATCAGCGAGTCCGTAAGGGTTGTCTTTGGACGGACGTGGTGGCACCCCCTAGAGGGTGAGCTCACTCACGCTGGCTCCGCGACTAGGCAATTATTGTCGTCAGTAGGGGGCTTAGTATACGGTATCCTGCGCACGTTGGATCAGAACAGGCACCACTGAACACCATCAAAGTGACTTGGCTACAGTGCAGTGTCTCCTTTGGTGGGTTGCCTCTTGACGACTTGACATTGTTTGCTCCCTGTGGATTGCCGGTGCCGGGGCTGTGGGCTGTGGACGGGGGATCGGAATGAGCGGCATGGGTGTGGCTGTGGACGGGGGATCGGAATGAGCGGCATGGGTGTGGCTGTGGACAAGGGGTCGGAATGAGCGGCATGGGTGTGGCTGTGGACGGGGGGTCGGAATGAGCGGCATGGGTGTGGCTGTGGACGGGGGGTCGGAATGAGCGGCATGGGTGCAATGCCACTGAGGTGGCATAGAAGATGGGACAGAAAAAAGAGATATAGCTACTGCCACAGTTGCAGCTGCGGGTGCTACGGCTACTATGACTACTACTACTACGACTACATCTACGACTACTACTATCGCTACTACTGCTGCTATTACTACTGCTACTATTACTACTTTTACTACTGGTACTACTACTACTGCTACAACAACAACAACAACAACAAC
>JADBJO010000705.1:117500-137500 GCA_016801955.1 Conus betulinus | reverse complement strand
AACAGACAGCGAGACAGGAAGCGAAAACTCCCACCAACCTTGTCCTCAGACACAAGAGAGCACGTGTTGGACATCATGGCAATGAGCGCGTTGAGCATCAGCAGGTAGGTGAGCAACACGAAGAGCACGAACAATATGGTGCTGAGCCAGGGAAGGGAGGCCTTCCCCAACACCTCAATCTGATGGACAGGAAGAATGACACACAGCATGAATACACCCAGCCCTTGGTGAGATGTTTACCACTGCGGCCGTTTTTCATTCCGCTATTGAGGTAGCCATAGCCGGTCTTTGAGTGGTGATGTAGGACTAAACACAACACCAGTGAGCACGTGCATCAATTTTGTGCCATCCATCTCACCATCACCTGATGGTCTACTCTTTCATGACGGGATTAAACGTGCAAGCAATCTCTCTCTCCCTCCCTACCTCTCTCCCTCCCTCTCTTAACATACATGGGTACCTGCAGCGGACCTGGGTTTAGAGTCACAACCGTCAGACAGGAAGAGGACTAGAGTCAGTCAGGGTGATCATGTCAAGGTCCCTATCTGGAACTTCTGTTTGTCTACTTTGTATGTCGTTTATTACATTCAAAATCTACTGTTCTTCGCCGTCCCCCCCTCCCCCCCCCCCCCCCCCCCGTTGTTGCCATATACAGAGGCATGAAGAAAACGTTCGGCCCTAACTTCTCTAAAATCTACCTGGGCGGATATCATCACCGACCACAGCAAACAGATGGAGAGGTGGGCGGAGCACTACCAGGAGCTGTAGTCCAGGGAGAATTCAGTCACCCACACCCACACACAGCCATCGAGAACACCACCTTCCTGCCCACTTTGAGGAGCTCGACACCCCACCCAACATTGAGGAACTTAGCGAGGCCGTCGACTTGCTAGCCTGTGCTCATCAGGGAGATGCTCTTTGTAGACGCTGCTGCCCCCACTGCCCACATTGAGGAAGTGCTACAACATCTCATTACCTGCTTCACTGATGTCTGCACCAAGTTCAGCCTCACTATCAGCTTGCAGAGAACAAACATCATGGGCCAAGATGTCAGCAGCACTCCCCACATCTTCATCAATGACCACACCCTCGAAGTAGTCGACAACTTCAATTACCTAGGCTCCACCATCTCCAGTAACCTCTCGCTGATTGCTGAGCTGAACATGTGGATTGGCAAGTCAGCAACAGCGATGGCCTATCTAGTGAAGATAGTCTGGGACAACACCATGTTCATGTCAAATACCAAGATGAAAGTGTATCAAGCCTGCCTGCTGAGCACTCTGCTCTATGGAAGCAAAACATGGACCCTGTACTCTCAACAAGAACGCAGACTGAACGCCTTCCATTTGCGCTGCCTCAGAAGACTCCTGGACATCACTAGTAGTAGTAGTAGTAGTAGTAGTAGTAGTAGTAGTAGTAGTAGGAGTAGGAGTAGTAGTAGTAGCAGTGGCAGTAGTAGTAGTAGTTGTAGCAGTAGTTGTAGATGTGGTAGTTGTGGTGGTGGTGTAGTAGCTGTAGCAGTACCAGCAGCAGCAGTAGTAGTGATGGCAGCAACAGTAGAGATAGTAGAAGCAGCAGCAGCAGCAGCAGCAGCAATAACAGCAGTAGTCCTAGTAACAACAGCAGTGGCAGCAGAAGAAAAAAGAAGTAGTGGAAACTGTGAAGTGATGATTGCCCAGTCACACCATCCTCTACAACCCCCTTGTTCTCCCCCTCCTCCCCCTCTCTTTCTCTCTTTATTTGTGTTACAAACGGCAATGAAGATTACTAATCTACGTCAAGTTTCAGTGTCTACCCCTCACCCCTCACCCCCTCCTCTCTTCCCACTCTCCCCATGTTCTGCCAGGTGTTTCCTTTGAAGTGCGATCAGCACCTGGCCCAGGATCAGCACCTGGCTCTAGCGACAATGACTCAGAGAAGTGTGACGTCACTACAGAGTGAGTCATCCACCATCATCATTCTCCCCTCCTTCCTCGTTTATCTAGTGTGTTGGTGACCACATATGGTGGTTTTGATAAGGTTTGCATGCTGTCTCATGTACTTCAGAGAAACCGTCACCCTTCCCCCCTCTCTGCCTCTCCCATACTCACCCTGGCCATCACGTGATCCACCCATGCATGATGCAGTTACATTAAGCAAGATACCCCTTCTACCCACATCTGGACAGGTGGGGAAAATGTAGCTTTGTTTATTCGCACAAAGGGCCATCAACATCTGTTCTCGAATCTTCTACACCACCTCACACCGTCAGTGGTGGGGATGATCACCCCCCCCCCCCCCCCCCCCCCGTCCAATCTACTATTCCCCCCTCTTAGTTTACTGTGACACCATTGGCTGTCGCGTCTCTCTGACAGCCTGTCACTCAGACAGGCATCAGAGACTGGATGTGTAGCTCAGCACTCAAAACAAGGAAACCAAGTCTCCACTCTCCACTGCTCTACCACAGGCTGTAAGACAGATCACCACCAGTGAACAAGTAAGACAACGGGTGCAGTTCAGATAAGGGAATGATCAGCCCCCCCCCCCCCCCCCCCCCCCCCCCCCCCCCCCCCCCCCCCCCCCCCCCCCCCTGAGAGCCTGTGTACAGATTTCACTGATCAACCAAGAACTGTAAGTTGAAACAATGTGAAAAAGTCTTGAGACTATGCACTGATTGTTTGTATGCCATATGTTTTAACAGTTTAACTTTATGCCAGTACTTGGTAACATCTATCAAGATGATGAATGACTATTCTACTGTAATAGTTTGTTTGCCACAACCTGGTAAAAACTGTTAAGATGCTTGATTGACATTCTACGCTAACAATATGACATTTTGCCAGTAATCAGCACTATCTGTTAAGATGATTACTACATGTTACCTTTTGACAGGAAAAGAAGGATGCCCATACTGGGTGAAAACTGTTTAAGTTGATTTATGAAGACTGTTGATTATCTTAATGCCTTGTAGTAGGTGATTTCAAGCCATTTTAACTGAATGTATAAGAAAAAACGGAAGAGCCGTTTGCCTTCAATTGTTTAGCATTTCATTACTTTCTCCTAAACTGCTCATTGAAATCCACTTAAAATCTGTGTGAAGAAGTAAAGTGCAGACTGCTAGTTACGGCAGATGTGTCTATGACTGAGTGAAGAAGTAAAGTGGAGACTGCTAGTTACGGCAGATGTGTCTATGACTGAGTGAAGAAGTAAAGTGGAGACTGCTAGTTACGGCAGATGTGTCTATGACTGAGTGAAGAAGTAAAGTGGAGACTGCTAGTTGTGGCAGATGTGTCTATGACTGAGTGAAGAAGTAAAGTGGAGACTGCTAGTTGTGGCAGATGTGTCTATGACTGAGTGAAGAAGTAAAGTGGAGACTGCTAGTTGTGGCAGATGTGTTTATGACAGTCTGATCCTTTGTCCGCTGAGATTTCACACATCTGCTGAAAAACAGAAGGCAAGTGTAAGAAAGTGTAAGAACTTGACAAGCCGGACTCTCAGCTACTTAACTACAACCAGGTTCTGTTTTGTGAATAGATCCAGGGTCCCCAGGTCTGCCTGCCACTGGCCCAGCACTGCAGTCCCCACAGATCAGCCCTGCCTATAGAGAGGGTGAACCAGTCACCAGCAACTGGAGAGAGATCCACAATCCTCTCCAACATCATATAAGTTCTGATATACCATGTGAACTCAAACTCAACTCATCTTGAACTTTCCCTCTCTACGTGATGAGATAACATGGAAAAAAATCAGCCTGCACAAAGACAGAAGATTATCCATTTGTACATTCTATCCTTGTATGTACAAATAAAGTTGATGTGTGAAAGTACCCTAACCTGTGTTAGTTCTCTGTTGTTAAAACAGTATTGAATGTTTGACTTATCTCGGATTCTTTCACTCCGAGCTACAAGCACTTTTAAGTGTGCACGCCTAATGAGAATTAGTCCTGAGCCACTCTTGAGTACTTTTAACACTGCAGAGAGAAACATTCTGCCATTGACAAGTACCGGAAGGGTGCTCCTTCCATAACGAGCAAGAGAGAGGGTGGAGCTGATTATTTAATGTAACTCTAAGAGAGAGAGAGCATTCTGAGTCCTTCCCCAAGAGGACACACCTTCCCACCCCCAACTCTCATTACAGAAACAGTAGCGGAAGTAGTAGCAGAAGTAGTAGTGGTGTTGGTAGTGGTAGAAGTAGTAATAGCAGCAGCAGCAGCAGCAGCAGTAGTAGAAGTAACGGTGGTGGTGGTAGTAGTAGTAGAGCAGCTGGATCAGTAGCAGCAATAGAAGTAGTAGGTGGTTGAAGTGTGGTGCTAGTGACAATAGTGGCAGCAGCAGAATCAAAAGTGATAGTAGCAACAGCAGCAGCAGCAGCAGTAAACGCAGCAATAGTAGTAGTAGTAGTAGTAGTAGTAGTAGTAGTAGTAGTAGTAGTAGTAGTAGCAGCAGCAGCAGCAGCAGTAGTAGTAACATTAATGAAAGCAGTAGCGGTGGTAATAGTAGTAGTAACAGCAGTAGCAGCAGCAGCAGCAACAAGTACGTAATAGTGATCACAGCAACAGTAGTTGTAATAGCAACAACGGCAGCAGTAGAAGCAGGATCGTACAAGCAGCGTAGCAATATGAGTAGTAGTAGTAGTAGTAGTAGTAGTAGTAGTAGTAGTAGTAGTAGTAATAGCAATATACTCTTAACATAGTAGTAGTAGTAGTAGTAGTAGTAGTAGTAGTAGTAGTGGTAGCACCAGCAGCAGTAGAAACAAGTTTGTAAATAGTGGCCGCAACAAAAGTAGTAGTAATAGTAGCAACAGCAACAGCAGAAACAAGAATCGCAGCAGCAGCAGCAGCAGCTGCAACAACAACAACAACAGCAGTAGTAGAAGTATTAGCATTGGCAGCAACAGCAGCAGGAGCAGTACTATTAGCGGTAGCATCATCAGTAGCAGCGGTACTAGTCGCAGTAGCACCAACAACTGTAGCAGTACCTCTCCCAGGCCTAGCATCAGCTTGAACATGGTCAGCATTGTCACTCCCAGGTGCTCAAAGTCGTCCGGAAGGTCGCCTGGGGTTGCCAGAAAGGTGATGTACATGGCCACAGAAAAGGCCAGCAACTCTAATAGAATGATCGCCGAAAACCTGTCAACAGTCCTCAATTATTATTATTATCATCATCATTATATTATCACCATTAGTAGTAGTAATGGTAGGAATAATAGTACTACTACTATTATACGATGCTGATGCTGATGTTTTTGTCGTTATTTTCATGGTACTACTACTACTACTACTACTACTACTACTGATAATTATAATAATAATAATATGATGATGATGATGATGATGATGATGATGATAATAATAATAATGATGTTATAATATATATAATAATGATGATGATGATAATAATAATAATAATGATGTTATAATAATAATAATAATGATGATGATGATGATGATTATAATAATTAATAATAATATTATTAAAGACAGAAGAGGGTTGGGGTGTGGAGGAAAAGTGTATGCACTGGGACAGAGGGAAGAGGAAGGGAGAATACAGGAAGGGAGGGAGTAGGGAGGGGGGGGGGGGGGGGGGATATGGCTTTGAAGTGAACAGTCGGTAAATAGAATGATAAAAGCACACCAACACAAGTTTCATGTCCATTCTGTCTGTCTGTCTGTCTGTCTGTGTCTATGTCTCTGTCTGTGTCTCTGTCTGTGTCTCACTCCCTCTCGCTCTCCTCTAATTGTCTATGTCTGTCTGTCTGTCTGATCTCTTTCTCTCTGTTCCCCCCTCTCTCTTCTCCCGTTCTGTCTCCAACTTTCTTCTCCCCCTCCTGCTCTCCTCCCCCCTCCCATTCCTTCCCCTCACATCTTTCTCTCTGCTATCCCCCGCTCTCCCTCTCTCTATTTTTTCCCCCTCAATCTCCCTTCTTCTTCTTCTTCATCTTCTTCTTGTTCTTCTTGTTGTTGTTGTTGTTGTTCTTCTTCTTCTTCTTCTTCTCCTCTTCTCTCTCTCTCTCTCTCTCTCTCTCTCTCTCTCTCTCTCTCTCTCTCTCTCTCTCTTCTCTGTACCTGTCTCTCTCTGTCTGTCTCTCTCTCTGTCTCTCTGTCTATCTCTTTTTTCTCTTTGTCTCTCTCTCTCTCTCTCTCTCTCTCTCTCTCTCTCTCTTCCCATCTCTCTCTCTCACTCTCTTTCTTACCCCCACCCTCTCTTCTCCCTCTCCTCCCTCCCCCATCTTTCTCTGTCTGTACCCGTCTCTCTCCTCCCTCTCTCTTTCTTCCCCTCTCCCCTGCCCCCTCCTTCCTTCCCACCTCCCGCATCTCTCTCTGTCTCCGTCTGTTCCGTCTCTCTCCACCCCCTCCTTCCCTTTCTTCTTCCACTCTCTCTCCCTACCCCCTCTCCCCTCTCCCATCTCCCTCGCTCAGCACACCTTCCCTCACCACCCCCGGGAGACAGGTCTGAGCGACAGAGAGGCTGACCTCATCATGTCCCCCAACAGCACTGACCTCATCATGTTCTCCATCACCACTGACCTCATTATGTCTCAACACCACTGACCTCATCATGTCCCCCAACACCACTGACCTCATCATGTCCCCCAATTATACTGACCTCATCATGTCCCCCAACAGTGCTGACCTCATCATGTCCCCGTCACCACTGACCTCATCATGTTCCCCAACAGCACTGACCTCATCATGTCCCCCAACAGCACTGACCTCATCATGTCCCGTCACCACTGACCTCATCATGTTCCCCAACAGCATGACCTCATCATGTCCCCCAACAGCACTGACCTCATCATGTCCCCCCAACAGCACTGACCAGCATCATGTCCCCCAACAGTACTGACCTCATCATGTCCCCCAACAGTACTGACCTCATCATGTCCCCCAACAGCACTGACCTCATCATCATGTCCCCTAACGGCACTGACCTCATCATGTCCCCCCAACAGTACTGACCTCATCATGTCCCCCAACAGTACTGACTGAACAGTACTGATCATGTTCCCCACAGCACTGACCTCATCATGTCCCCTAACGGCACTGACCTCATCATGTCCCCTAACGGCACTGACCTCATCATGTCCCCCATCACCACTGACCTCATCATGTCCCCCCCCCATCACCACTGTCCCCCACACCACTGACCTCAGCATGTCCCCCATCACCACTGACCACCCCCCATCCCCCACCTCCTCAGCATGTCCCCCATCACCACTGACCTCATCATGTCCCCCAGCAGCACTTTCTGCAGCACTTTCTGCAGCATGACGGTGAAGAAGGAGAACTTGCGCCATGGCCTCAGGAAGAACGTGCAGAACACCCAGCCCACAAACAGCGCCAGCGTCAGGAAGACGTTGTTCACAGGTCCAGAAATCCAGTACCTGGGGGACATTATTTATACATCACTTAATTATTTTTCATTTGTTTAGTTATTCATCTCTCTCTCTCTCTCTCTCTCTCTCTCTCTCTCTCTCTCTCTCTCTCTCTCTCTGCCTGGTCTCTGTCTGTCTGTCTGTCTCTGTCTGTCTGTCGTCTGTGTCTGTCTGTCTGTCTGTCTGTTTGTCTCTATATCTTTCTTTCTTTCGTTCGTTCGTTCGCCTATTTTCTTTCTTTCTTTCTTTCTTTCTTTTTACTCGAGTATGATTCACTCGGAATTAAAAATGGCGAAATTTCGGTTTAGGTGCGCTAATGTAGACATTAAAAAAAAGCTTCTTCAACTCATTAGGAATTCAGTTGACCCAAAATTTGACTTACCCGAAGCGATGAATTCCATTTTTAAAACATGTTCAGTTAAAAGTAAAGACAACTGTTACTTCACTTATTTGTAATCCATTTACTAACTCACCCACTCGCTCATTCATTCATTCATTCATTCATTCATTCATTCATTCATTTCTTTAAGAACTCCAGTCCAGCTACAGTATCCACATCAGTAGGAGGGTATTTCACACGCGCAGAGCAACCAGTATCTGCAGCGTCCAAATTAATTTGTTACAAAAGGTTACATAGGCTTCGTGGAGAGAGAGAGAGAGAGAGAGAGAGAGAGAGAGAGAGAGAGAGAGAGAGAGAGAGAGAGAGAGAGAGAGAGAGAGAGAGAGATTTTTTTTCACATACAGGCCTTGGCCTCTTATGAAGGGGTGCATGATAACAACAACAAACAGGAAACAAAATATAAACTACAGACTAAGTCTGAACGCACAGTATTCCTTCTTCCATGAGATACCCTTTTCTTTAATTTTAAACGTTTTTACACATAAATAAGCAGAAATTTCGAACAACTTTTGTGTAAGATGACATCAGTAAGCACAATCTGAATAAAGACGGCTGTTTAAAGTATTCGGGATTTATAGATCTTTTACGAATGGCTTTAAGAGCTGAACAGCAAAAAAACAAAATGAATCTTATCTTCTTGCGATTTTTTACACAATGGACAAATCAAATCTGTGTTAATAATACTGTGTGGCTGTAATGATGAATCGCAATTCAGTTATACCAAATTTCATTCTCGTCGTTACAAATTTCAAATGTTTATCGATATCAAGTTTTGAATAAGGTTTGAGATGAGGATAAATGCAAAATGTTCTAAAAAATGTAAACCGTCCACTACTTTGAACGTGGTCAAACCATTTTTGACAGCTGCAATCAATTAACCTCTGTTCGTCTGTCTACACCTAAGAATTTCTTGAGAGCAAATGAATGAACAGATTCGCAGTTGATCGTATCTTTATTCATGCCCCGTAACTGAGAACTAAACAGAACAACATCTGCACTTAAGTGTCAAGTAACTTACTAATTCAAAACAAGTGCTATTGAAGTTATCAAACTTTTTCATAATGCATATTACAGTGCTCTTAGCCCTACTTGTCAGGTCTTTGCATATGTTTTTGACTTAAAGGTGTTGAGAAGAAAATCCACGAATATCTATAAACATTGACAAAAGGTAAAAAAAATCGCCGTCCTATACCTATTTTTCCCTTACACTCACATATCCACCTTTACGAAATATTATGTTATTACTTTTAGACATATCAACTTTTAACTTAAGTATTGTAGCAGCATGTTGCAATTATTTTGCTGTCTTCGCAGATTGATAACATTTTCAGATATCAAAATGACATCATCAGCCAACTAAAGTATAACAAAATTCAAAAGCGTCATGAGAAGCACTGTGTCTTCCATCACTAATTACTTCAACTGCTTACTCATTTATGAACAAAGACAATAAAATAGGGCTGCAAGCATCTCTCTGTGTTACTCCGGTTGTACAATTGATATAATCAGTCAATTCAGCATCACATCTAAACCGAGGTCTTACCACATTATACATGCTTTTAATACACCTAAAAACTTTACCTTTGATACTATTTTTAAAACAAAACAAAACAAAACAACAAAAAAAAAAACAAAAAAAACAAACAAACAAACAAAAAAAAAAAAAAACTGGCCGAAGAAGATTTTGATTGAAGGAATCAAAGGCTTTCTATCAAAGTCTATAAAAGCAACATTTAATTTGCAGTTACAGGAAAATTGTTTCTGTGTAAGTGCTGATAAGGTAAACATATGGTAAACAGAAGAATATCTTTTTTTGAATCCAGCTTGGTGGTCACCAGTAATGTTATTTTCTTCGACCCAGTCCTGTAACCTGTTATTGATGATTATTCCAAACAATTTACTACTGCTTCTGTCACAGAGGGAAATTCCCCTATAGTTAGGGACTGTGTGTTGCCTTTCCTGAAAACTGGGAAAATGTTGGATTCACTCCGGTTCATTGGATACACACTATTGTCAAAAAGTTTACTACACAATTTTTTTTTAAAGAAAGAGGCAACGTGTTCAGATGGGTTTTGAAACAATTCACCGATGATACCATCAGGTCCGGCCGAATTCTGATTTTTAGTTTCACTTATTGCCAGTAATACTTCTTCAGAAATAGGTCTATTCATGCATTCATCTCGTCATCGTAAACTGTGGATTCGCTACATGCATCTCCATTCTGCGTACTTGACAAGTATTAAAACCTAAAAAAAATATTGAACCAAGCATCGGGAGTAATGTTACTTTTAGATTGTTTCTTTTTGGACAATTTATGCACTGTATCCCATAATTCCTTTGGCATTTTATCGATGAAATAAGTTTATCAATAAAAGAGTTATTAAACTGTTTCTCCTTTCTTTTAAGTAAACTTTAACTTTATACGATCGCCTAGCAGTTAGATCTTTATTTATGTCGTCTGCTGCTAAAGTCCGCCTACTATCTTGCAGCAGTTTCCTAGCCTTCTCTTATAAGATGAACATTCTTTATCATACCAATCACTAGGTGCCTTATTATTATTACATCTTTTCATACATTCACACACACACACACACACACACACACACACACACACACACACACACACACACACACAGACAGAGAGAGAGAGAGAGAGAGAGAGAGAGAGAGAGAGAGAGAGAGAGAAGTTTAAAAAAGTAGAAAAGAAAGGAAAGAAGAATAAGAAAATCAACCAAACAAACAAACAAACAAAAAAAAAAAAAAAAGAAAATGAAACAATATTCATATAACTCCCCCCCCCCCCCCCCCCCCCGGCTCCACACTTCCTTCCTGACATCCCTTTTCCAGAAACGTCTTTCTTTCGTATTCAGCCTCCCTCGACCTTAAAAAAAAAAAAAAAATAAACAAACAACACGAACAAATATCACCACACAGACCACACAGAATCCGCCACCAGAGACACAGCCAACAGGAGCAGCTGCAGACGGTACAGGCCGTTGTGGTGAATGAGACGTAAATGGAGCGCCAGCTTCATCCGCCATCTCACCACCTCCCACAGCACGATCATCAGAGACAGCGGCACCACCAGCACGGCCATCACCTGGACGAACGTCTTCTCGGAAACAGGAACGTCTGACGTGGAAACAGGAGGAGTAGGGGGAGAGGAAGACGCGTTGGTGAGGTCAAGTTAGGTTCTGACCGCGCTTGAGATGCCCCTGGATCGAGGCTTCCCTCCTCTGCAGCCTGGATCAGCCTGGCCTTGAAGACGGCGTGGACGGTGACCAGGGTCATGAGGAGGACGTGGAGGAACGCCCACAGCAGGAACCACCAGCGGTAGTGCCTCCACTTGGCCTTGACGACGCTCCGCACAACGTACGTGCTGAGAATCTGGAAGGCCTTGTCCCCCGCCCCGTCTCGCAGATGATCTCCAACACGGACACGAGTCTCGCTCTGCTGCTCTCTCCGTCTTCATGGCGGAAGGGGACGGGTGTCCACCCCCGGGCAGCAGCCCACGTCCTTCATGCTGTAGTGGGTCGGGGAGTGAAAGCCGTGAGCCGGCAGTGGCACAACCCCCCGTGACGCCGTTGATAATGATCACGGGTGTTGACCTCTCGCCATTGCTGATGCGCCACCGGGTCGATCTCGGTGACGTCGTACAGGAGGGAGTCGAAGAGGCCGTCGTGACGGTCGAGCTGACAGTACACGCCCTCCAGTTGCAAGATCAGCCGGAAGAGTAAGGGCAGAGCTAGAGCCGCTGCCAGTCTCAGTGCCGTCAACCCTTGGTCGTTCTCCATGAGCCAGACAGAGCGAGGATCCGCCTGTGCCAACAGAACACAAGGCGTGACTAACAGAGCACGCGGGAGAGCGCAGACCCCCGTCATAGTGGAAGGGATTCTGCACGCGCCCTTTGAGTCGGTCCATGAATGAAAACAGAATGGGTTTTGAAGTGTTGTGACTGCAGGCGGAAACTGAAGGAAACTGGAAAGATTTACTGTTCCGCCGAACGAAAGAGACAAACAAATTACAAGACAAAACACGATGCGTTTTGACCTCTTTGGTCTTCTTCAGGCAAGACAAACGACGTTCAAGACAATGACAATGAACAACGAACAATCACTTTCTCCTGAAAACTGGGCGCAAAATGGGACGCGAGGCATTTGTCCCATGAAGACTGCGGGGTCACTCACGCTGAACGTCCTCCGCGTGACATCCATTCTACGCCCTGTTCTGTACCGTGTGTTCAATAGGCGTTATTTGGCATCCTGTGTTGGTGCCTTAGTTATGTTTGGGGTTGTGCTGAGCAGCACTGCAGTGTGTAAATCAATTACTGATAATTCCTCATACATAAAGCATGTCACTAGCGGATAAACACAAACGGTGACAATGTAGATACTGCACGGTGCATGTAAGTAGCATTAAAAAAGTATGAACGTCAATTTTTGAATTGAAAATGGCACCCTATAATATTATGGTGTGTGTGTGTGTGTGTGTGTGTGTGTGTGTGTGTGTGTGTGTGTGTGCGTGCGTGCGTGCGTGTGTGCGTGTATGTGTGCGCGCGTGTGTAATCCTCTCCCAAAATTATGTAAAAGCAGGCGGTGGGATGAGGGTGGAGGTGGGGAAATAGTTCCTCCCTCCGTCCCCCCCCCACTTTTGTACAAGCGGGAGGCGGGGGTGGTTTGGTGGGTGAATGTATCCTCTCCAAAAGTCGGCCAGTATCACACAAAACACCTCAACAAATGTTCTTCACGAACCGGAAAGGGATGGAGGGCGAGGAGGGAGACTGGGAGCCCTATACACGGCAAAGAAATTGCACATTGGGGTAGAAGGGAGGGGAAGGGAGGTCGAGGCACCCAGCACCCTCCTCACTCCCCACCTTCTCCCCTTCCATCCAGCCCTGGGTACTTAGAACTGTGGGCATTTTTGAAAACTCTCACTCTCAGGGCTCCCAAGACTGCGGCTCAGCCTAGTTCACCCACAGCGGGTCTGAAAGGACATCTTAAATGACGCAGGGAACAGTAAGCAGTAAATAACAACAAATGGGGTGAATCTTTGCGCCCATGATGAAATAAGTGCACGCCTATAACTCCAAACGAATGCTGTTTACGACACAGGAACCGTCTAGCTGATATGATGACAGCACAGAGCACACAGAACAAACAAGGATACCTCCCTCCCCCCTCCCCCTTAATTGTACCCTGCCTCATTTAACATTTCGTTTCTTTTCAATGAAAATGAGGTTAACTGTATTTGTTACTGTTCGCCCATGTACTTGTCTGACCATTTTCAAGATCGAAAAGGCTGTGCCTATCTTGAACAGATGTTAATTTGCATTTATTTACTTTTCCAGTTGCTGCTGTGTAGATGTGTCCAGTATGGAGTATATAGGCAAGCTAGCAACATGCTTTTTTGGGGGTCTGTTCCATCACCTGTAGCGAAGGGGCCGTCTTTGGAGATTGCAGACGAGTGTGGATCTCTCGCATCATCTCCGCCACCTCCTCCTCCCTCTCCGGGTACAGATGCGTGAAGCGCAGCAGAGAGTGCAGCACGGTGTCGCCCCGCGTGTTGGCCGCGTGCAGTTTGGCGCCATGTTGCAGCAGCAGATCCACCATTTCCAGGTTGAAGGTCAAGGCTGCTACGCTCAAAGGGAGCTCACCCATCATGACGGTGGCGGCGAAGCGGGGACCCACCGCCTGCCCGGAGAGAGAGAGAGAGAGAGAGAGAGAGAGAGAGAGAGAGAGAGAGAGAAGAGAAGGATGAAGATTTCTTGCCGATGCCCGACCTCACAATCTGTCCTTTCAACCTGGACCATCATTTCAGTGCATATCGTTGATACCAACAGATTAACAAAACAACTAAGGAAATACAATTTCATCACCGACAGGAAGGCCATTCAGCAATGTAATAATAACAGGTTAAAGAGAGAGAGAGAGAGAGAGAGAGAGAGAGAGAGAGAGAGATATTCTACTCACATACCTTTTGCTGGCTGCTTTGGGGGGGGGTGCTGTTAGATTCTTTTTCGAACCCTTGGCGGTCGGAACACCACAGAATTATGGACTGTGGTGTGTCTCTATCTGACGCCAAGAGCACAGACACAATCAGCCGTGTCTCCCTGATGAGTCCGATTCAGCTGACGAAAGGCCTCGGAGCAGGCGATACATACAGATCTGCCTTCGAGAGAGATTGCGAAAGTTTCCTCATGCAGCTAGTGAAAGGGTTTTCATATTTATGATATACATTTTCCCATTTGCTTCAACTTAATTTTTTTTTCCTCTCAATTTCAAATCTTTGCCAATCATTACTATAATGATGGAAGAATTGTTAACCTGCACTTGTTTTCCCCCACTACTACTTAATTGTTCAGCATTAGATTGTTTGGTCAATCAGTGGGTGATTGCATCGCTTAGGAGATCCAAGGAAAGGTTGTTCTGCACAATTCTTAGCCACTGACAATGCATGGGTTATTGAACAGCAGAGCTGACCACTCAGACTGTTCCATATCTTTTGATCTCCCTGCATCCTTAAATGGATCCTCAAGCATAGGCTCAAAGATTGTCCCTTACATTTTATACTGTTTGCGTAATGTTTTTAGTTTTCAACAACTTTTTTCTCTCTCCACACTTTCGTTTTTTTAATTCTACTACCTTTTGCTGGCTGCTTTGGGGGTGCTGTTAGATTCTTTTTCGAACCCTTGGCGGTCGGAACACCACAGAATTATGGACTGTGGTGTGTCTCTATCTGACGCCAAGAGCACAGACGATACATGCAGATCTACCTTCGAGAGCGATTGCGCGATAGTTTCCTCATGCAGCTAGTGAAAGAGATTTCATATTTATGATATACATTTTCCCATTTGCTTCAACTTTTTTTTTTCCCTGTCAATTTCAAATCTTTGCCAAATCATTATTATAATGAGGGAAAAAGCCCAGAGATACTTAGTGGACTCGATGGGAATTCGGTAAAGAGAACTATTTGTTTATGGCAGACTGCGACGTTCTCCACTTTGCCCAGCTGATGGAGGGCACTCTGTACGGTTCAGCGTGCGTGTTTTAATGATATTTTAGAGTATGTTCAAAGACGTCCACAGAGACAGACAGACACACACACCTCTTTCCTCACCCCACTATCCATTCTTCTCGCCACACCTCTCCCCAGCCCTCACCTCACCCACCTCCCCATTCAGCAGAAGCCAGGGTTCTTTCAGGTCAGGATGCTGCAACAGTGCCTCCGCCCCCTCCACGTTCTGCTTGCTGGCCAGGGTGTGTGAAGCACGTTCTGTCCCTCATACTCCCCCTGCCTCTGCATGGGGCAAAGTGCGTGTAGAAATAGATTCAGATCATTGAGCATTCAGCTCAGGTATTGTAAGTCCAGCATACATCCATCTTAACCTCGCTGCCAAATAAACCTTCTTTTCGAAACACAACATGTTGCTTTTATTCATTTTCACTTTCAACTCTAATGAAGAGGTAGCCCTGCTTAGATTATTAAGTGACGCTGTAAGCCAACTATCGTTTCTGAAACCAAAACAATATCACCTGCAAATAGTAGGATGAATAATTCTGACACATCTCATGGAAATCGCCCACCATGAAGGCCCTTATTGATAACCTCAATGGCAAGCTCGTTAATGAATCTAGAAAATAGCACAGGACTACAGACATCACCTAGCCTCACCCCAGCGAAACATTTATTTATAATCTGTTAGATGGGAACCACTTTTTACCTTAATCTTAACAACTTTGTACATGGCTCTAATAGAGCCAATAATTTCCCCTTCACACCATTAAAAAAATGATATAATCCATGAAAGCTTTCTATTGAGTGAGTCAAAGGCTTTTTCAAAGTCAAGAGACGCTACATGAAATTTAAGATTAACGAAAGTTGTTTCCGAAGAGTAAACATATGGTCGATAGTTGAGTAACCCTTTTTAAACCCAGCCTGATGCTTCCCGTGATATTATTACATTCAATCCATTCCTGCACTCTGTTGTTAACAACAGTACTATACACTTTACTGCTACCGTCAACCAAAGAAACACGTCTGTAGTTATTAGGGCTATCTAAGTTGCCTTTCTTGAGGGAGGGCAAAGTTCCCTCATACTCCCCCTGCCTCTCTCTATGACCCCTTTGCTGACAATGAGAAACTGGAAGTTACTGAATTCTGTTTTGTGATCAAAGCCGCTGTAAAATGACAGGAGAGAGAGAGAGAGAGAGAGAGAGAGAGAGAGAGAGAGAGATGTATCACTGACGCGGTACGTTTGGTGATGGCTTATGCCTTCTGGTCCAATGTGACCATATACTTGATTTACAAAGCCTAGGGCGTCATTAAAACCTTGGCGCAGTATATAGAAACGTAAAAAGCAACCACAAATCCTCGAAGATGTGAAAGTCAGAAATTTGCTTGATGAGGAGCAAGTGCGACTGCTTTCAAGATATCTCTCCTTTCTTCCTTTTCTTCCTTTTTTACTATTTCTCTGTCTGTCTTTCTTTCTATCTGTCTGTATGTCTGTTGATCTATCATCTATCGATCCATCTCTCTGTCTCTATCTCTGCCTCTGTATCTGTCAGTGTCTGTGTGTCTCTGTCTGTCTGTCAGTCTTTTTCTCCCCCCCCCCCCCCCCCCCCCCCCCGCTCTGTCTCTCTCTCCTGTTATTTCAAACGGTTTTGATCACAAAATTGGATAACTTCCATTTCAGACAGTCAGCAAAGGGGTGGTAATTTGACACTTTAACGCCCTCCTTTCCATCTCCGTGCGTCCACCCTCCTCCTTTTCCCATCGCCCCCTACACATACATTTTTTCCTCCCCACCTTAACCACACCCCCCCCCCCCCCCCCTCTTTTTTTTTTTTTTTTTCTTAAACATATTTCATAATCCAATATTTCACAACCCAAGCCAATGAAGGAAGAATACATTCATTTTATAGCTCGTAACTGTGGACTCCAACCTTCATCTGCAGCAGTTGCGGGCACAGCGAGGCCAGCCGCGTCATCACCATGACGTCACCGTGGAAGATGGCAGCCAGCTGAAGCAGGCTTCCTATGCTGTCACGTCGGAACTTCAGCAGGAGGTCCGTCATGTCACGGGCCTCCAGCAGGTCCAGCTGCAGCAGGACGTGGTCCTGGCGTGCCGGCCCCTGTAGAACAGAGGGGACGGAAGGTTCAGAACATCATCCTGTGGACACTTTTATTGACAATGACCTGCACAGTGCCGGCCCCTGTAGAACAGAGGGGACGGAAGGTTCAGAACATCATCCTGTGGACACTTTTATTGACAATGACCTGCACAGTGCCGGCCCCTGTAGAACAGAGGGGACGGAAGGTTCAGAACATCATCCTGTGGACACTTTTATTGACAATGACCTGCACAGTGCCGGCCCCTGTAGAACAGAGGGGACGGAAGGTTCAGAACATCATCCTGTGACACTTTTATTGACAATGACCTGCACAGTGCCGGACCCCTGTAGAACAGAGGGGACGGAAGGTTCAGAAACATCATCCTGTGGACACTTTTATTGACAATGACCTGCACAGTGCCGGACCCTGCAGGAAGAGATAGAGAGACGAGAGAGGAGAGGAGAGAGAGAGAGAGAGAGGTGTGAGAGAACTCATGAAATCATCCTGTGGACACTTTTATTGACAATGCCCTGCACAGTGCCGGACCCTGCGACACTTTTATTGACAATGACCTGCACAGTGCCGTACCCCTTGCAGGAGAGAGAGAGAGAGAGAGAGAGAGAGAGAGAGAGAGAGAGAGAGAGAGAGAGAGAGAGAGAGGAGTGGAGGTGTGGGGGGGGGGGGGGGGTGGGGGAGCTCATGTGGATCCTGTGGACACTTTTATTGACAATGAACCTGCACAGTGCCGGACCCTGCAGGACAGGGAGAGAGAGAGAGATCAGAGAGAGAGAGAGAGGAGAGGGAGAGAGAGAGAGAGGTGTGCAGACCTGCACGATGGGTGGTGGGTAGTGGGGAAGGGGCGGAAGGTTCATGAACATCATCCTGTGGACACTTTTATATTGACAATGACCTGCACAGTGCCGGACCCTGGAGAGAGAGAGAGAGAGAGAGAGAGAGAGGGAGACGAGAGAGGAGTGTGTGGGCGGGGGGGTGAGCTCCTAATCATCCTGTGGACCACTTTTATTGACAATGACCTGCAACAGTGCCGGACCCTGCAGGAGAGAGAGAGAGAGAGAGAGAGAGAGAGAGAGAGAGAGGGAGAGAGAGAGAGAGAGAGGGGGGGGGGGGGGGAGCTCATGAGATCATCCGGGGGAGAACTTTGGGTGTGGGGGGTGGGGGGGGGGGGGGGGGGGAGGGAGCTCATGAAATCATCCTGTGGACACTTTTATTGACAATGACCTGCAAAGTGCCGGACCCTGCAGGATAGAGAGAGGAGAGAAAGAGAGAGAGAGAGAGAGAGAGAGAGAGAAGAGAGAGGGAGAGAGAGAGAGGGAGAGGAAGAGAGGGGCGAAGAGAGCAGAGACAATGAGCACAGAGCCGGAACACCTTCCCCTGCCGGCAGAGAGAGAGAGAGAGAGAGAGAGAGAGAGAGAGAGATAGAGAGGAGAGGAGAAAGAGAGAGAGAGAGAAGAGAGGGAGCGAGGGACGAGCTCATCCGAAATCATCTTGTGGACCCACTTTTAATGTGACAATGACCTCACAGAGCCCCGGACCTTGCAGGAGACAGAGAGCAGAGAGAGAGAGAGAGAGAGAGAGAGAGAGAGAGAGAAGAGAGAGAGAGAGAGAGAGAGAGAGGGGGAGGGAGGGAGGGAGGGATGAGGGAGGGGGGAGCTCAGGACATCATGCTGTGGACACTTTCATTGACATTGACCTGCACAGTGCTGGACCCTGCAGGAGAGACAGGGAGAAAGGGCTAGGGATCCTCCTGTGAATGGAAATGAGATCGAAGGTTTCTCGTGGTCATTTCTCTCACCGCTTCCCTCACTCCTTCATTCATTCCATTCATTCCCCCCTCCCCCTTCCACTTCTGGCCTCCCCGACCTCCCCGGCCTCCCCCCCGACCTCCCCCTCCCCTTTCTCCCTCCTACTCCCTCCGGCCTCCCCCCACCCCGCCTCCCCCCCATCATCCTGGGAATAGAAATAAGATGGAAGGGTTCTCATGGTCATTCTTACGTATGGAACTGTAGGGGTCCTCTTCTGTAGGGGTCCTCTTCTGTAGGGGTCCTCTTCTGTAGGGGTCCTCTTCTGTAGGGGTCTTCCTCCTCCAAACTCTCCTAAAAAATCTCTCACTGCTGCCCTCACCACTCCCTTCATTTTTCTCACCCCCCCCCACCCCCCCCTCTCCAAAGTCTGCAAAATGTCCAGTCCCATTCTCTTGAAATTCGCCTGACACTTTCCGGCTCCCCATGATCCCCTTCCCTCCGCCCTTCACCACCCCCTCTCAAACTACCCCACAAGATGGTTACCACGTACTCAAACTACCCACAAGATGGTTACGCTGACCACTTTTACCAGGCAATCCCCATGCTATGCTTATATGACCACTTTTCAAAGGTTATATATATATATATATATATATATATATGTATATATGTACAAACATACTTTTCAAAGTTTCTGTATGCATTCCAGGGTGTTTCAGGATGGTTGGTGGTGTTCAAAGAAAGTTTCAGAAAAAAACAGTCAGTAATGTAACCATACCACGTACTTCCAACAAGGCCACACAAGACAAAACCAAAAACGAAACCATTTTAAAGGTATTTGGAAAAACCCCCCGCCAGATAACTTGAACGAACGAATGACAAGACAGAACACATAATGTGTATGCCTTGACATTCATTGGTCCAGGTTATCTGGCGGTGTTCGTTCAAATACCTCTCACAGTTTGTTTACATTGCCGCATGTTGTCCCCTCAACCTGAGCAACCTGAACGAAACAAGTCCTGACCTGCATGATGTTGTCCCCCAGCTGGCCAGGAAGTCGTCTGGGGAGCGCTGTAGCAGGCTCCGGTACACACTCCTGGAGGCATTGCGTTTCCCTGACATGGTCCTGCTTGTGTGTTATCTCCCTTTGCTTTTCTCTCTCGCACCTTTGACCTCTCCTTCCCACATGTAACCCCCTACACTGCCTGGGTGCGCGACAGGGTCACCATGACGTGGGTGGTCAGTGGAAGTGGCCGGCAGGCTGGGGACCACACAGTCACATGCTAAGACAATGAAGGAATCAAAACACCCAGATCACGCATGGTATATTGAAATAGAAAAAGTATGGCCAACATGAAATGTCAAAATGCTAC
>JADBJO010000705.1:110000-115000 GCA_016801955.1 Conus betulinus | reverse complement strand
GGGAACGGAGAAGGAAGGGAGGCAGGAGTGGGAACGGAGAAGGAAGAGGCGGGAGTGTGGGAACAGAGAAGGAAGAGGCGGGAGTGTGGGAACAGAGAAGGAAGAGGCGGAGTGTGGGAACAGAGAGGAAGAGGCAGAGTGTGGGAACAGAGAAGGAAGAGGCAGGAGGAGAAGGAAGAGGCGGGAGTGTGGGGGGAGAAGAGGCAGAGAAGGAAGAGGAAGAGGCGGGAGTGTGGGAACGGAGAAGGAAGAGGCGGGAGTGTGGGAACGGGAGAAGGAAGAGGCAGGAGTGTGGGAACGGAGAAGGAAGAGGCGGAGTGTGGGAACGGAGAAGGAAGAGGCGGGAGTGTGGGAACAGAGAAGGAAGAGGCAGGAGTGTGGGGAACGGAGAAGGAAGAGGCGGGGAAGGGAACGGAGAAGGAAGAGGCGGGAGTGTGGGAACGGAGAAGGAAGAGGCGGGAGTGTGGGAACAGAGAAGGAAGAGGCAGGAGTGTGGGAACGGAGAAGGAAGAGGCAGGAGTGTGGGAACGGAGAAGGAAGAGGCGGGAGTGTGGGAACAGAGAAGGAAGAGGCGGGAGGAACAGTGGGGAACAGAGAAGGAGAGAAGGAAGAGGCAGGAGTGTGGGGAACAGAGAAGGAAGAGGCAGGAGTGTGGGAACGGAGAAGGAAGAGGCGGGAGTGTGGGAACGGAGAAGGAAGAGGCGGGAGTGTGGGAAACGAGAAGGAAGAGGCAGGAGTGTGGGAACAGAGAAGGAAGAGGCGGGAGTGTGGGAACAGAGAAGGAAGAGGCAGGAGAGTGGGGAACGGAGAAGGAAGAGGCGGGAGTGTGGGAACAGAGAAGGAAGAGGCGGGAGTGTGGGAACGGAGAAGGAAGAGGCAGGAGTGTGGGGAACGGAGAAGAAGAGGCAGGAGTGTGTGGGAACGAGAAGGAAGAGGCAGGGAGTGTGGGAACAGAGAAGGAAGAGGCGGGAGTGTGGGAACGGAGAAGGAAGAGGCGGGAGTGTGGGAACAGAGAAGGAAGAGTGCAGGGAGTGTGGGAACGGAGAAGGAAGAGGCAGGGAGTGTGGGAACGGAGAAGGAAGAGGCAGGAGTGTGGGAACGGGAAGAGGCGGGAGTGTGGGAACAGAGAAGAAGAGGCGGGAGTGTGGGAACGGAGAAGGAAGAGGCAGGAGTGTGGGAACGAGAAGAAGAGGCAGGGAGTGTGGAACGGAGGAAGAGGGCAGGAGTGTGGGAACGGAGAAGGAGTGTGGGAACGGAGGCAGAGGCGGGAGTGTGGGAACGGAGAAGAAGAGAGGCAGGAGTGTGGGAACGGAGAAGGAAGAGGCAGGAGTGTGGGAACGGAGAAGGAAGAGGCAGGAGTGTGGGAACGGAGAAGGAACGAGAAGGAAGAGGCGGGAGTGTGGGAACGGAGAAGGAAGAGTGGGGGTGTGGGAACGGAGAAGGAAGAGGCGGAGTGTGGGAACGGAGGAAGAAGGGCGGGAAACGGAGAAGGAAGAGGCGGAGTGTGGGAACGGAGAAGAAGGAAGAGAGTGTGGGAACGGGAAGGAAGAGTGGGGAACGGAGAAGGAAGAGGCGGGAGTGTGGGAACGGGAAAGGAAGAGGCGGGAGTGTGGGAACAGAGAAGGGAGAGGCGGGAGTGTGGGAACAGAGAAGGAAGAGGCAGGAGTGTGGGAACGAAGGAAGAGGCAGGAGTGTGGGAACGGAGAAGGAAGAGGCAGGAGTGTGGGAACGGAGAAGGAAGAGGCAGGAGAAGGGAACGGAGAAGGAGAGGCGGGAGTGTGGGAACAGAGAAGGAAGAGGCAGGAGTGTGGAACAGAGAAGGAAGAGGCAGGCAGGAGTGTGGGAACAGAGAAGGAAGAGCAGGGAGTGTGGGAACGGAGAAGGAAGAGGCAGGAGTGTGGGAACGGAGAAGGAAGAGGCGGGAGAGTGGGGGAAGAGGCTGAGTGGGGAACAGAGAAGGAAGAGGCAGGAGAGTGTGGGAACGGCAGAGAAGGAAGAAGAGCAGGAGTGTGGGAGAAGGAAGAGGCGGGAGAACAGAGAAGGAAGAGCTGAGTGTGGGAACGGAGAAGGAAGAGGCAGAGTGTGGGAACGGAGAAGGAAACAGAGTGGGAAGAGAAGGAAGAGGCAGGAGTGTGGGAACGGAGAAGGAAGAGGCAGGAGTGTGGGAACGGAGAAGGAAGAGGCAGGAGTGTGGGAACGGAGAAGGAAGAGGCAGGAGTGTGGGAACGGAGAAGAGAAGGCGGGAGTGTGGGAACAGAAGAAGATGTGGGAGTGGTGGGAACGGAGAAGGAAGAGGTGGGAGTTTGGGAATGGAGAAGAGAAGAGGAAGGGAATGGGAGGCTAAGGAGATGGTTCAAAAATTGTGCGTAAAGAACTGCGACTGTAACAGAAGATCGTGGTTTGAACGCGTCTCTTGGTTGTAGTGTGTTTGTCTGCCATCCAAATAGCGCCAAAAGCTAAAGAAAACCATTTTTGATGGAACTTCTATGGGGGATGGAGATAGTGTTCCATTACGTTTTCATCGGATCATTCTGAATCTAGGTTACATGTTGTCCTTTTATTGTCCAAACCATTTGTCACATTACTGCGGTCTTTTTCTCTTTTATTATTTGTCCCTATGTTTTTTCTTTGATAAATATCTGCGTTGTATTTGTGTCGTATCTTCTCTTCCCCCTCCCTCCGAAAATGAATTTTAAATGGATAAGGCTTAATTTAGATGAAGCGTAGATAAATGAACATGACGACGATGCTCTGCTGCTGCTCCTGCAGCAGCAGCTGCTACTGCTGATGATGACAATCTTGCATCTACACAAGTAATGTAGCATCCACAGTCTAACATGAAATTTACGCCAACGAGGTTGCACCAAATTTGTTAAAGCCAAAGCCAAAGAAGATACGAGAACTACAGCATTATGTAACGTTCACAGCAGTGATGTGGTATATTATACCACCCTATAAAGATGACATGTGTAATGTGGCATCTTCAGCATTATGTAACGTTTACGGTAGTGATGAGGCATCTATACCATTCTATAAAGATGATATGTATAATGTGGCACCTACAACACTATGTAATATATCCAGAGCATTGCTTTCTCGTTTGCTGTGACCACAACTTTACTTATGCTCCCTGCTCCTTGGTTCTGTTTCTGCCCTGTTGTTTAAACAAAATTGAAGCTTTTCTTCCTCACATCAGCTTCCTTGGCAAAACACAAGGTCATTGTCTACCTATCATCAGCTTGGGTTGGCTTGATGTGACAGCATTGTCTCCAGAGCCTCCACTGATTCTAACGTGCTGGTGCTGATATGGAGGCCATATCAGTAGAGGCCAGAGGAGCTTAGCAAGCACTCGCAGGCACCTGACTTTGTGTTTGCCAGCGAAGCTACGTTGGTCTGTTACTGCCTCCTTCAAAAACGCAGGTTCTTGAGGACAGTGAAATCGAATTGTGCTGTTGTCGGCTGCAGCCCAGGCCTGCCTGTCCTGCATTGGCTCTGTCACCACGAGCGTGCCTGCGTGGCTCTTCATCCGCGAAGCCAGGCCTGTATACCAGGAGTCCTCAAGAATGTATTTGGCTTTGTTTGTCCATTTTGAATCTTTCAAAAAAGTCTTCATACCACCGTTCAAGGTCCTTACTGGTTCTCCTGTCAACTGTTGGAATGGTTTGGCTGGTTACAGTGAGGCAAGCAGATTCACTCTTTACTTCCCCTTTCCTCCTGAAGAGGCTCCGCAATTTCTTTGTTCTGATACTGACGCTGGATGAGGTGACTAAGTCGTCCAGACAATGGCAGCCTGCTATTATTGTATCAACTTTCCACATGAGTTGTTCAAAAAGCACATACATAAACTTCACACTGGTCTTGAATCCAACTAGTTTGACATACATGCTCTTTCAGCGGAACTTTGCAAATGACAACAGGACAAAGACGCTTTTCTCAGTGCAAGTACTGTTAGCAATAAGTATCAGTTTCAGTTTCATCAACGAGGTGACACTGCGTGCGGACTGGTATCATATACACTACACCACATCTGCTAAATTTGGATATCACACTGCACACGATTTACGGTTGAGAGATAAATTAACTTGTGACTAAAATGAGAAAATTAAAGAAGATGGTCTCATGGCTACGACTAAGCAGATGTCTGATCTGTGCATTGCATTTGCCGACTGCATTGTCTGAGCCATTATTACAATTATATGTGTTTAAGGTGAATGTACATCTGTAGGTGTATGTATGTATACAAATGGATAAGTGGGCACAGGCCCATGTGTGTGCATGAATGTGTCTGTGCTAATGTATGTGGTGCGCGTGTGCGCACGCGTTTGTGCCTTTATGTGCGCCTTTGGTTATTTGTGGGAAACAAATCTTCAGATAATGAAAAAGTTACTATACATCAGTAACAGCAGCAGCAGCAGCAGCAGCAACAACAACAACACAACAACAACAACAACAAGAACAACAATAACAACAACACACCAACGCATACACATCTACATCGATGGACTCTCCACTTTATAAACTTGCACCACTTCATCGAAGCATACTTACCACTGATGCACCATCACAGCCTGGTCGACATGACGTGATAGGAAATCCAAAGAATCACTCAACAAACAAGATCAAAGCCACTATACCATAGACCATCTTTCAGAGCTCATCGTTAGGAGAGGAAGTGACTGCACATCTCGACGTGAAGGAAGAGCAAGAAACGTCATCAACTACAGAAATTTTGGAATGATCTCAAGACCAGCAGCACGAAGACTTCTGGAGAATGGGGCAGACTCATATAGGGCCTTTCCAAAGGCGGACACACATGATCAAACATATGTCAACTTAAAAACAAGCAAGATAGAAGTATTTCAGTGTCACATGGTGTGCAGATTGTTTTTTAAATGTTGGCAAGTTACAAGGTCACTTCCTAAGTTTCACTACACCCACTGTCTACAGCACCGGTCCCGAAAATCATTGGAGCATGTGACCATGTTGGGTAGATAAATCAT
>JADBJO010000705.1:97500-102500 GCA_016801955.1 Conus betulinus | reverse complement strand
TGTGTGTGTGTGCGTGTGTGTGTGTGTGTAGGGGGGTGGGGGGGGGGTGGAGGGGATTTAGCACAGTAGTACATCTCCATGAACACTTTTAGACTCCCCCCTCCTCAAAGATCAATCTTAAAAAGGAAGGTTCTTTGGATTTCAATGTGCCGCTTTATAATATTTTTCAAACATCCTTTAAAAAATGAGTCTTAAAAGAAAGGGAGTCTGTTAAAAGGGAAGTCTAGGACACTAGTACCTCTCTATAGCGACCTTCAGAATTCCTTACAAAATGGGTCATTAACAGAGAGGTTTTGTTGGCCAGTATAGTAGAATGCTACCTTTCTGCAACGACCTTCACAAATATTTTTTAATGATTAACAAGTTGGGTCGTTAAGAGAGGGAATCTAATTAGTAGGAAATCAGCAGAGTCCGTCAATCTGTATACAGCACAGTCCATCAATCTGTATACAGCACAGTCCCTGAATCTGTATATCAACACAGTCCCTGAATCTGTATATCGACAAAAATTTGGTATTAAAAGAGGGAGGGAGTCTTTCATTTTGAAGAGAAATTTAGTATAGTGAGATCTGTCTATTTATTCATTCATTCATGCCCATCGCTCCTGGTGGAGCATAGGCCATCGACGACCCTTCGCCATCGCACTCTGTTCTGGGCTGTTCTGGTCATTCCAGTCCAGTTAGTCCCTTGTTGTTTCAGCTCTGCCTCAGTGTCTCGCCTCCAGCTGTTGCGAGGCCGGGCCTCTCTTCCTCCTTCTCTGCGGGTTCCAGGTCAGGGCTTGGCGTGTGGTGCTGGACGCTGGCTTCCTGAGGGTGTGTCCGATCCAGCCCCACTTCCTTCGCAGTATCTGCTTGGCCACTGGTTCCTGTCCCGCACGCTCCCACAGATCTTCGTTTCGGATCTTCTCTGGCCATCGGACTTTGTAGATGCGCCTCAGACAGGTATTGAAGAATGTCTGAATCTTCTGTTGCATTGTCTGTGTTGTCCGCCATGTCTCGCATCCGTAGATCAGAACTGACTTTATATTTGAGTTGAAGATGCGGAGTTTGGTTATTATGCTGATTCCCTCCAGATGCCCAGATGTTCTTGAGCATGACGAAAGCTGCTCTTGCCTTGCCGATTCTGGCTGTGATGTCTCGGTCCGTGCCTCCCTGTTGGTCAACCACGCTTCCCAGGTAGACGAAAGACTCCACCTCCCTGATGGGCTCTCCACCAACTGTGAATGATGTGCTGGCAGTGGTGTTGATTTTCATCAGCTCAGTCTTCTTCCTGTTGATCTTGAGCCCTGTCCCGGCTGATGTGGTCTCCAGGCGAGTGGTCTGTCCTGCATCTGGCTGTGGCTGTGTGACAGGAGCGCTAGGTCGTCAGCGAAGTCGAGGTCATCCAGCTGCGTCCAGAGTGTCCACTGTATACCGTTGTTCCTGCCTGTTGTAGTGGTCTTCATGAACCAGTCAATGACCAAGAGGAAGAGGAACGCCGATAGCAGGCATCCCTGCCGAACTCCGGTCTCACCTTGAAACTTTCAGATTGCTGGCCGGCATGGGCAATCCTGCAGTTCATGTCCTGGTAAGTGCACCGGATGAGGGAGATGATCTTCTCGGGGACTCCGTAATGCCTCAGTAGCTTCCATAGCGCCTCTCTGTCCACACTGTCGAAGGCCTTCTCATAATCTATGAAGTTGATGTAGAGCGGGGAGTTCCACTCCAGCGACTGCTCCACGATGATGCGCAGGCTGGCGATCTGGTCGGCACATGATTTGTTCTGCCGGAAGCCTGCCTGCTGGTCTCGGAGCTTGGGGTCGACAGCCTCCTTCATCCTCTCCAGTTGAACCCTGTCGAGAACCTTGCCTGGCATTAACAGGAGCATGATCCTTCGGTAGTTGTAGAGAACTGTCTCTATAACGACCGTAAAAATCGTTAAAAGTGGGTTGGTAAAGATATTGAGACTTTTGCTGGAGAAATTAGAATAGTGGTGCATCTGTCTTTACTTGAGGCGTTATTCTGTGTATTACCTTCACCTTCAGCTATCCCAGAGTCTCCAAGACCGTTGGAACGCCACAGACAACTTTGCAATCAGCTTCCTCCACTCCTCCTGGTTCGCAGACGCTCTTGGGCAGTTGTTGAGTGTGAGGCCAGTCCATGCACTGATGTTGTCCTCCCATCTCTTTCTCTGTCTTCCTCTCCTTCTGCCTCCTCGCTTTGTTCCTCGTAGAATGGTTTTGGCAAGTTCTGTTGATCTTGATACATGATCATACCATATCATTTCCTTTTTTTTTTCACTGTGGACAACAGGTCTTCGTATGGTCTGATGGCTTGCCTTACTCTGGTTTGGACCTCCAAGTTGGTAATGTGGTCTTTGTATGAGATGCCAGGGATCTTACAGAAGCATCTTAGCCCTAGTGCCTGAACTCTTCTCTCAAGTTAGCTGTCAGAGTCCACGTCTCACAGGAAGAAAGAATTATGGCAATGGCCAGGGAGCGCATCAGTCTGATCTTGGAATTGATCGTCATGTTTCTGTCACTCCAGTGGGTCTCAGTCTGGCTGGCGCTGCTGTCGTTCGCGCAACACTGGAGAGCACTTACGGTTTTGATCCCTCATCTGAAACAATGGCCCTGAGCAAATCTTGTTTCAGATTCTGTGTATACTAAGGCTAAACATGTTTCTGAGAAAAAAGTCTTTTGACGGAAGAAGCCATTCTTCTGAGACCTGCTATGGGTTTAACAGCTGAGTTTCAGGCACAGTCAACGACCTCGCATAGCGATAAAAGACGCAGCTATTTCTTACTATCAGGGATGTGAACGATAGAGATCTAAATTTAGAATACACCCAGAACGCTTAATTGAGTTCACCTCTAGGGCGCCTGATTGACACAGTCAGCACACAAAGGCAGTGTATTAGGGCACACTGGGGTCACGCCTGACTGACACAGTCAGCACACAAAGGCAGTATAGTTGGCTCTTTCAGTTACTTCATTAAAAAATCTTTCTTACACAAAGACATACAGGTAACATATACACAGACATGTGGACATATAGACACACAGATTCAGATACAGACAGGCAGATTGACAAGAATCATATATGTGCGCAAATGCTCATGCGGTGCGTGCACTCACTCACACACACACACACACACACACACACACACACACACACACACACACACACACACACACACACACACACACACACACACACACGCACACACGCACGCACGCGCGCACTCACGCATGCACACTTGCACGAACGCAAACTTCCTCCTTCACACTTCCCCTTCACTGGCGTCATCTCCCCCACTCCCTCTCCCATCCACTCCTCTACACACACAGGGACCTGCTCTTTGTCATCTCCCCCACTCCCTCTCCCATCCACTCCTCTACACACACAGGGACCTGCTCTTTGTCATCTCCCCCACTCCCTCTCCCATCCACTCCTCTACACACACAGGGACCTGCTCTGTGACATCTCACACAATTATGTGAGAAAAAGCTGAGTGAAAAGCCCGCGGATTTCCATACAAATCCAACCAACCGCCTGCACAGTCAATGATCTCCATACAAACCCAACCAACCGCCTGCACAGTCAATGATCTCCATACAAACCCAACCAACCGCCTGCACAGTCAATGATCTCCATACATATCATAAAGGTGTGCCTTAAGGTGAGATGATTTCCTGTCTGACCTGCTACTCTTACAGTCAAAATCGATCCTGACTTAAGTGGGAGGGGGGGAGAGAAACTCAAGACTCGAGACTCAAAAACTTTATTACTCAAGGATAAAGATTTTAGGCAATGCCTATTCTTCCAATCTGTCCTTGCTATTCTACAACATTCAACTAGACAAACTGCACGTATTAATAATGGCAGAAACAATGAAGAATATAGCAACATTATATATATATATATATATATATATATATATATATATATATATATATATATAGAGAGAGAGAGAGAGAGAGAGAGAGAGAGGCTTCAGACGCTTCAAGCCTATTTCATTGACACTGACCTATACAATGTTTTGTGTCAGGGGGGAGCAAGAACATACTTGCAGCGCCAGGAAAGAAAAAAAAAAATCTGGAATGAAATAGGCAAACTGAATAGCTCAGTAAATGTGAACAATCAAAGCATTTCGAAGTAAAGTAATAGGAAAATCAAAAAGGGATTCGTCTTGATATTAAATCAAATACTTAGGAGAAGAAAAAGGAAAGAAAACATTTTATACATACAGACGTGCGCGTGCGCACGCACACGTACACACACACACACACACACACACACACACACACACACACACACACACACACACACACACAGGCAGAGAGAGAGAGAGAGAGAGAGAGAGAGAGAGAGAGAGAGAGAGAGAGAGAGAGAGAGAGAGAAGAAGAAGAAGAAGAGGAGGAGGAGGAGGAGGAGGAGGAGGAGGAGGAGGAGGAGGAAAAAGAAGAAATTAAGAACAAAAAAGTGATCATCAAACTGTATCAGCATCAGACACTATTACAAAAGTCATTAAGATCAAGTATTTTCTTTTCCTAGAGCTAACAGCTTCTGCGACATACTTTGCCAGTAAACGTATAACATTAGCATCGTCAGTGGATAATCAATCACGTAAATTATAACGTTTTTCAACTATTGTCTCGAAGATGAGAGTTTGACCTGATGTCTTCATATTCTTTACAATCAAATACTAAATGCTCTCATCATCTTCTCTCACTTCATTTTCACACATAATACAAAAACCTTCTACAGTATTTTTCAAAGCAAACCATCTCTTGTTGGCTCTCAGACCTAGAGTTCTACTTCTGAACCTAGCCAGTGAGTGTCTCTGCCATTTGTTGGTAACTATATTTATTTAAGAATTTTTCTGGCTGTAAAATATTTTTAAAGGAATGGAACCAAGAGTACATTGCGCCCTCTCTCCATCTTGGAATGCCAGTTTTGTTGGAAACAGGATATTAAACGGCCTTTAAATTCTGTCATGAATATCCTTATATCCCAACCC
>JADBJO010000705.1:70000-92500 GCA_016801955.1 Conus betulinus | reverse complement strand
TGGGGTGGGAGGATCGGGAGAGAGAGCGATCCAGACTCACGACAAAAGGGAAAAAGGAAACAAAATGAAAAGTAAAGAATGGCGGAGAGACAAGAAGACAGGGAACGAAATCGAGCAAGACAAAGTGAGAAATTTTTACTGACCAGATTTTGGTGTCTGACAGAGTGTGTGTGTGTGTGTGTGTGTGTGTGTGTGTGTGTGTGTGTGTGTGCGTGCGTGCGTGCGTGTGTGTGTGTGTGCAATGCCCGATGGCCCACGGCTTAACAAGTAAATAATTGACAGCAGCCAAGCAACCGCCTCCACAATCAATGATGCCTGGGATAAAACAAATGCCCACGGTACTCTCTACCAATAAAAAGAAGTCACTCTTTCTGGTGCGCGGGCAATAAATAATGTGCATGCTTCCTTTGTTGACTTGTAACCCTCATTTTTTTTAAAAATTAGATTTTAAATGGAAAGAAGTGGATTTAAAATGGAAAGAAGTAGATTTTGTATGGAACTGGATTCTAATGGAAAGAGGTGGGTTTTAAATGGAAAGAAGTGGATTTTAAATGAAAAGAAGTAGATCTGAAATGGAAAGAAGTGAATTTTAAGTGGAAAATAAGGGGATTTAGAAATAGATGGATTTTTAAATGGAAAGAAATGACTTTTGAGTGGGGGGAAAAGTGGATTTTAAATGTGGATTTACATGAACAGAAATGGATTTTGAATGGAGAAAAGCCGAAATCAAAATGAAAAATGTTTAGACCTCTCCTTTATTTCTCATCTCTAACTCTTATGTATAGTTATGTGTTAGTGGGCTACGTGCTATGCCGAATGTTTATTTGTTGAGAGTGCTTGCATAGCGCCTATCCCCCCCCCCCCCCCCCCCCCCTCGACTCCACATTCTTCATGTCCAGTCGCCTTCTCTCTCCCCATCTCCTGTCCCAGTCAGAAATCAACTCAGTCACAACACAAAGAAACGCTTCCACCGTCGTCAGGTCAGTGTCTCGCCCACTCTGTTTCCACGTGAAATAGTTATTCCAAGGAAGGCTGTACATTCTGGGCCATGGGTATATCAAAGTTGTGTCTTGAAAGGTATCTTACACGATAAAAGACCCCGGCAAAATGCCATATGTTGGAGCCTTTCCTCTGTAGCCCGACACACACGTTGGCTGGTGCACAAAATTAATTATCACCGATACCCGACTGCTTACTTTCTGGTGCCTTTTCCTTCCAGTCTTCAAAATTCTGACCCATACGACTAGCGACCCCCCCCCCCCCCCCCCCCCCCCCCCCTTTCGATCTTAATTAACAATGGAATAAACCACACTAAAACGAAAAAGCTTTCTTTTTTTTCTTCTGTTTAAGATAGAATAACAAGCATGTAAAAAAACTTAAAGCTGATTTGTTAAGTGAGCCCTTTGTCAAGCGAGTCACAGTCACGTGACTACCAGTAACGCCGTTCATTGGTACAGATTGTAAAATAGAAGAAATGCAGTTCACCAGACTGGAGCACGTCGTGAAATGATTTCACGGGCAAAACAGCTCCGAAACCTGTTTTTTTCTTATTTTCATTTAAAAAAAAAAAGTATTTCAGACAGAAACATGGAAAAACTGAGCTCGATATGTTTGTTTTAGGAGGGTACCTACGGTCTAATCATCGCGCTGGGCTAATGCGTAGGTCAGACAACTGCCAAGCTGTAGCCACGAGACTCTCTTTTTAAATTCACTCATTTCAGTCATGAATTCTTGTATCCATCAACTTTAAATCACGCGGAGGGTGGTCTCCAAACTGAGCAGACGTGGTGTAGCGTCTATGGATTAATCCAGTGACACATCCTTGGAATAAAAACAAAACAAAACAAAAAAACAAAAACCGAAACAGAGACTGACGCAGCTGGTTTTGGCACAAAGTGTTTCGTGACTTCAGTGTGACACAGCCCGACAACCGACAGTCCCTCCCCCACTCCCCTCCCCCCCCCCCCCCCCCCCCCCCCCCCCCCCCCCCCCCCCCCCCCCCCCCCCCCCCCCCCCCCCCCCCCCCCCCCCGTCCATCTCCCCGTCCGTTTTCCCTGACCCGAAAGTAACACCTGATCTGACCTTTGCTCTGTTCTCCACTTAACAAAAAAGTTCTTTGTCTGTATCGCTGCCCAGACGCCAGTCTACGTCACCAGATCTTTCTCTCGCTAATCGACCACACAAACACTGACCTACACTGACCCCCGGGAAATGAGCCGGACGTAATATGGGTCAGCCCCCTCCCCGCCCTCCACGCACACTCCAAATCCGGCCTCCCATCCCTCCCACCCCCTTTTAACCCTGAGTGCCCTGTGGTCCGTCTTGGCCACAAATACACACACACACACACGCACGCACATGCACGCACGCACGCACACACACACACAGCTGGCTTCTTGCCCGGTGCTAAGACAGCTGATAGTGGTGTTGATCCAAAACTCAAACAATTTGTCTTCATATCGGCGAACCTGGGTATGGTTGAAGAGAGAGAGAGAGAGAGAGAGAGAGAGAGAGAGAGAGAGAGAGAGAGAGAGAGAGAGTGTGTGTGTGTGTGTGTGTGCGTGCGTGCGTGCTCGTGTGTGTGTGTGTGTGTGTGTGTGTGTGTGTGTGTGTGTGTGCGCGCGCGTCTGTGTGTGCGTGCCCGCGCGCGCGTGCGTCCGCGCGCGCGCGTGTGTGTGTGTTTGTGTGTGTGAGTGAGTGAGTGAGTGTGTGTGTGTGTGTGTGTGTGTGTGTGTGTGTGTGTGTGTGTGTGTGTGTGCACACGCGCACGTGCGTGCCTGTGTGTGTGTGTGTGTGTGTGTGTGTGTGTGTGTGTGTGTGTGTGTGTGTGTGTGCGCGCGCGCGTGCGTGCCTACGTGTGTATGTGTGTGTGTGTGTGTGTGTGTGTGTGTGTGTGTGTGTGTGTGTTTGAATATGTAAGTTGCTAGTCGTAATGTTGATGTCGTTGGCACTCTCATTTTTGTTAGTTTCATAGTCATGTTGTTGTTTTGATTGTTGTCATTGTTGTTAGAAATATAATTGTTGCTAATGTTGTTGTCATCGTTACTGCTGCCATCGCTGTTGTTGTGCTGACTGTCATTGCTCTTGGTGTTAGTGTTGTAAGCGTTGTTGTGTGTATTGTTTTAGTTTTTGTTCTATCTATTCTGATTGTTGTCGTTGTTGTTGTTGTTGTTGTTGATTGTGTTGTTGATAATTATTCCGTTGGTAGTGGCTGTGCGGTCGGTGGTTTCGTTACTACTGTTTTTTCATTTATTTATCTTTTACATTCTTTATTACACACACACACACACACACACACACACCTTCCAGTCGGAAAATAACCTTCGATCCCCACCCCATCTCCACGCGGTCACTCTGCCCGCCGCTAGCTGCGACAATGGTCAATTTTTGCCCCGTCATGATGGCGACCTCATGACCATGAAGTTGATTGGTACAGAACACTTGGTTTGTGGCTGCACACCCAAAACAAATGCGCCATGGCCCTTCTTAAAGAGTCGGGTATTTATAGACTGGCGCAACTGGATTGTTCAGAGAATTTTTTTTTATTGTGTCCGAATGTTGATTCTCCGAATTTTCTTTCATATGGCCATCTAGGTACAAGCCAGGTGGTTCCAAGCGAACAGATGAAAATCAAAGGAATGGATGGTTTTGGGACTCTTGGACCTGAGGCAAAGATAGGGTCAAGGATGGGGGCAAAGGCCTGATATATGTGTGTCAACTAAGAGTAAGGTCATGTATTTGAAAATTGTGATTTCATCAATGAAAATCCCCCCAAACAAAAGACAGAATTGATGGGGAGTTGTTCTGTGATCAGTTATCAGTTGAACATTGAATGAAGACTCACATTTATGGAAGGCCTCAGAACACCTATTATTATTATTATTATTATATTGGGTATTTATATAGCGCCTTTTCTCGGTCATAGACCAAGCTCTAAGCGCTTAACAATAAACACGCTACCTCACTCACTCAACGGGCTGCCTACCCAGGTAGAGCCGGCCAAAGAGCAGCCTACTGGCGCACATTCAGTCGTTACCCGTACCATTCAAATAGCAGTCATTCATTTCCATTTATCTCATTTATTCCTCCAGTTTCTCACATAGGATGCATGCGATGTTTATACGTGTCCTCCATTTCCACCGGTACACGATGGCACACGATAACAGTACACCTACACCTACAGAACAGAACACCTACATTGTTCATATAGTATCATGGTGCAATATCCTGATTGTGGCGTGTGGCCTGTAGCCGGCTGCAAGAGTGAGTCACTCTCATGTCAGTCTTGCCACGTTGCTTCCTTCGAAAGTGAACGGTGCCGAAATGGAAGGATCAATCAGAAAGTGTAGTGTACGCCAAAGAGCCTATGAATTTTTTTTTTTTTTTTTTTTTTTTTGCTGTCCCAACCTCTGCGCCACCTCAGAGGCAGTGCACCCACACCGCTCATTCCGTCACCCCGTCCACAGCCACAGCCCGGTCGGTCCCGCTTCAGCCCCGGCACCGGCAATCCACAGGAAGCAGTCAGTGTCAAGTCGTCAAGAGGCACCCACCGGAGGAGACACTACACTGACGCCGAGTCACTTCAGTGGTGTTCAGTGGCGCCTGTTCTGATCTAACATATGCAGGACACCACCTACTAAGCCCCCTACTGACGACAATAATTGCTTAGTCGCGGAGCCGGCGTGAGTGAGCTCTCCCTCCGGAGGGCGCGCCACCACGTCCGTCCAACGACAGCCCCCATGGACTCGCCGATACCGGTGACCCCGACGGAACCAAACCAAGGCCACAGACGTGGAGAGGACATCGAAACTGAGGTCTCCATGAGAGCAGGGCATGAAGGGCCACAGAATTTGAGACATTTTTTTATGCTGATCGATGAGAATGGGGATGATTAAGATGATGCTACGGAATTCCATTTCGGTCTGAGACTGCATGACAGGGCTGTATTCTACGCTTCCTTTCATAATATATCCCGGCGTCAACCAGGTCCGAGAGATACAGGCACCTGCAGTGTTGGTCAGGAAATTTGAGCAAACACTCTCAGAAACGCATCCATTAAGTGGATGAAACTCGACTGTGTGGTCCCAGTCTTCCCAACTGAGTCCGCAGCAAACTCAATTCTGGGTAGGAGCCGGTTGGGGCAGAAAACCCCACATGACTCTGATGGGATTCGAACTCACGACCTCCCAGCCGGGAGTCCGCGACGCTAACCACTTCACCACGGCGGCTGGTGAAATATTTTCTTTAATGTTTGTGTTGTTGTTGTTGTTGTTGAGAGAGAGAGAGAGAGAGAGAGAGAGAGAGAGAGAGAGAGAGAGAGAGAGAGAGAGAGAGAGAGAGATGATGATGATCATGTTTGTTCTGGCAGTTCCTCACAACGCACGCAATTCCAGCCCATTTTCCGTTGGTGCAGTATCAACATGGCTATGCGGTTACCGCGTGGCCATGAGAGCGATGATTTCCCAGGACAAGAGAGCTTATGTCGAGAAATAAACAATGACTGCGCTCTTTGGAGGGAAACATTGCCCTGATCAACAAAGTGTGCATGGGGATGAATGGTTTGACACCCGATATTCTGACTGTTTTGCAGGTGGGGTAATGTTCTTGCCATTACCCAAAAGGATTGAATCGCAGCCCGACAATAACCAAGCATGCAAGCATTGCGTCAGCGTTGGAAATCGGCCACTGAGATAGCGACACATGGAGAAAATGAAAGAAAAAAAAGCTACAACTATAATGTTTACTGCAAAGGGATCAGTTTGTTGTCGTGTTTGCTGTTGTAGAGAACGTATTCTTTGATGTGAGTACGTGAGCGTGTTTAAGGACTGTAAAAGGAATTAGTTTGTCACTACAGTTAAAAAATCCTTCTAGTCCTTGGAGCGATTTGTCGCTTGAAATGAGAAATACTTGTCATAGAAGAAAAAAAAGGTATATTCATTGAACACTTGAAAAGAGACAACGCATTTTTATATTCAACATTGGCCAGTTCTCCTCTTACACGTATTCAGGCAATCCATAGAACCTTTCAAATGACGCCTAACCATGTCCATATAACCTTTCAAATGACGCCTAACCATGTGAAATAACTAAAAACACATATTCTAAGCGCTAAGCTCGCGACTTTTCTTTCAGCTGTGTGCCCAAGTGTAAAAGACGTGTGTGAGTGTGATGTGCGCGTGTAGCCTTTTCATTTACTCATTTCATAATTTGTTTATTTATGCACTGAATTATCTTTCGTCAATTTCTTTTTCTCGTTGGCTATCCCGCAGTTCCGTCTCCGAGATGAACTTGGCTGTCTTTTGGAACTTCCCCCCCCCCCCCCCCCCCCCCCCCCCCCGGCGTCCGGCACATCGTCGCCCCATCTGGCCAGGTTCTGTCTTCAGGTCAGCATGGAGTGCATCCGCTTGACCTTCTGTCCGGGCAGCAGGGGTAGGGGCAACTTCAGCCTGACCTTCTGTCCGGGCAGCAGGGGTAGGGGCAACTTCAGCTGACCTTCTGTCCGGGCAGCAGGGGTAGGGGCAACTTCAGCTTGACCTTCTGTCCGGCAGCAGGGGTGGGGGCAACTTTAGCTTGTGGTACTGAGGGCTGTCACGCCCTGCATGTCCTGTACAAAGCTGAGAAGACGACCTGGTCTGCTTTGCCCAAAAGATGTGTGAAATCCCATTCTGTCCACTGCATTCTGTCCACTGTGTTCTGTCCACGGCATTCTGTCCACTGCGTTCTGTCCACTGTGTTATGTCCACGGCATTCTGTCCACTGCATTCTGTCCACTGCATTCTGTCCACTGTGTTCTGTCCACGGCATTCTGTCCACTGTGTTCTGTCCACGGCATTCTGTCCACTGCGTTCTGTCCACTGTGTTCTGTCCACGGCATTCTGTCCACTGCATTCTGTCCACTGCATTCTGTCCACTGTGTTCTGTCCACGGCATTCTGTCCACTGTGGTCTGTCCACTGCGTTCTGTCCACTGCATTCTGTCCACTGCATTCTGTCCACTGTGTCCCGTCCACTGCATTCTGTCCACTGCATTCTGTCCACGGCATTCTGTCCACTGTGGTCTGTCCACTGCATTCTGTCCACTGTGTCCCGTCCACTGCATTGTCCACTGCATTCTGTCCACTGCTTCTGTCTACTGTGTTCTGATGTTCTTGATCAGGCTCTTCTGCTCCTAACAATCTGACGTGTCTTTCAGGCTGATCACCCGCTGTTTCGCTCTTCGTTTTTATTGTCCTGAATGTTGTTCATCTTGCCTGGAGAAGGCCAAAGAGGTCAAAACAAGCTGGACTGTAAATTCTCTGCCCATGGCACCCAGAGCAAAGATGCCCACAGCAACACCGTCCGTCTGTCTGCACAGACCTGCTACATTTTATTCCCCCAGCTCCTCCAACGTGTTCTCCAGGCAAGGCTTCCAGTACTGACAGGGCATTGATGAAGATGACCGCCTGTCGGCAGTCACACTTCCAGGAAAAGATCAGATCCACTGCTTCTGGGAGGACCTCAACCTCAGCGTTGAGGGCGGTGTCACAGTGAGGGGAGTGCAGGCGGTGTCACAGTGAGGGGAGTGCAGGTGGTGTCACAGTGAGGGGAGTGCAGGTGGTGTCACAGTGAGGGGAGTGCAGGTGGTGTCACAGTGAGTGGAGTGCAGGCGGTGTCACAGTGAGGGGAGTGCAGGCGGTGTCACAGTGAGTGCAGGCGGTGTCACAGTGAGGGGAGTGCAGGCGGTGTCACAGTGAGTGCAGGTGGTGTCACAGTGAGGGGTGTGCAGGTGGTGTCACAGTGAGGGGAGTGCAGGTGGTGTCACAGTGAGGGGAGTGCAGGCGGTGTCACAGTGAGGGGAGTGCAGGTGTGTCACAGTGAGTGCAGGTGTGTCACAGTGAGTGCAGGTGGTGTCACAGTGAGTGCAGGTGGTGTCACAATGAGGGGAGTGCAGGCGGCGTGTCACAGTGAGGGGAGTGCAGGCGGTGTCACAGTGAGGGGAGTGCAGGTGTGTCACAGTGAGTGCAGGTGTGTCACACAGTGAGGGCAGGTGGTGTCACAGTGAGGGGAGTGCAGGTGTGTCACAGTGAGGGGAGTGCAGGCGGTGTCACAGTGAGGGGAGTGCAGGTGGTGTCACAGTGAGGGGAGTGCAGGTGGTGTCACAGTGAGTGCAGGTGTGTGTCACAGTGAGGGCAGGTGGTGTCACAGTGAGGGGAGTGCAGGTGTGTCACAGTGAGAGGGGAGTGCAGGCGGTGTCACAGTGAGGGGAGTGCAGGCGGTGTCACAGTGAGGGGAGTGCAGGTGGTGTCACAGTGAGGGGAGTGCAGGTGGTGTCACAGTGAGGGGAGTGCAGGCGGTGTCACAGTGAAGGGAGTGCAGGCGGTGTCACAGTGAAGGGAGTGCAGGCGGTGTCACAGTGAGGGGAGTGCAGGTGGTGTCACAGTGAGGGGAGTGCAGGTGGTGTCACAGTGAGGGGAATGCAGGTGGTGTCACAGTGAGGGGAATGCAGGCGGTGTCACAGTGAGGGGAGTGCAGGCGGTGTCACAGTGAGTGCAGGTGGTGTCACAGTGAGGGGAGTGCAGGTGGTGTCACAGTGAGGGGAGTGCAGGTGGTGTCACAGTGAGTGCAGGCGGTGTCACAGTGAATGCAGGTGGTGTCACAGTGAGGGGATTGCAGGTGTGTCACAGTGAGGGGAGTGCAGGTGGTGTCACAGTGAGGGGAGTGCAGGTGGTGTCACAGTGAGGGGATTGCAGGTGTGTCACAGTGAGGGGAGTGCAGGTGGTGTGTCACAGTGAGTGCAGGTGGTGTCACAGTGAATGCAGGTGGTGTCACAGTGAGGGGAGTGCAGGTGGTGTCACAGTGAGGGGAGTGCAGGTGGTGTCACAGTGAGGGGAGTGTAGGCGGTGTCACAGTGAATGCAGGTGGTGTCACAGTGAGTGCAGGTGGTGTCACAGTGAATGCAGGTGGTGTCACAGTGAGTGCAGGTGGTGTCACAGTGAGGGGAGTGCAGGTGGTGTCACAGTGAGGGGAGTGCAGGTGGTGTCACAGTGAGGGGAGTGCAGGTGGTGTCACAGTGAGGGGAGTGCAGGTGGTGTCACAGTGAGGGGAGTGCAGGTGTGTCACAGTGAGGGGAGTGCAGGTGGTGTCACAGTGAGGGGTGTCACAGTGAGGGGAGTGCAGGTGTGTCACAGTGAGGGGAGTGCAGGTGTGTCACAGTGAGGGGAGTGCAGGTGGTGTCACAGTGAGGGGTGTCACAGTGAGGGGAGTGCAGGTGGTGTCACAGTGAGGGGTGTCACAGTGAGGGGAGTGCAGGCGGTGTCACAGTGAGGGGAGTGCAGGCGGTGTCACAATGAGGGGAGTGCAGGCTGAAACTGAAACAAAATCAGAAGGAAAATGACTGTACCGCCAGATGAAAAAAAAAAACAGATTAGGAAACAAACACGACGCGTTTCAACATGTTGGTCTTCTTCAGTCAAGACAAACACGATTCCAGACAATAAAAACGAAGCACAGACAGACAGTCTCTTGTTTCCTCAAATTGGGTGCAGAATTTCCCTTTCAACTCAGCTTAAAAGAACTAAAGAACTATTCCGCCAGACGAAAGGGACACAAATTGGAAGACAAAATACGTCTTTTTTTTTTTTTTTTTTTTTTTTTTTTTTTTTTTAACCGCTTTGGCCTTCTGAACAACACTCAGGACAATCAAAACGAAGAGCGAAATACAAAACAACAAAGGGTAGTGGTCAGTATAATTCCAAATTGCTTTCAAAGTAAGCTGACTGCGGGCGGACATTAAAACAGAATTAAAAGAAAAGAGATACTATTCCGCCGGTCTGAAGGGACAAACAAATTACAAATTACAACACGACGCGTTTCGACCTCTTTGGTCTTCTTCTTCGGGCAAGAGAAACAACACACACACCATGAAAACGAAGTGTGAAATACAGAACAGTGAAAGGTAGCAGTCAGGAGCGTTGAAGTCAGAGCGAAGATACTGCCCACCAGGTAGGGAAGGGTTTGCCTCTTGATGCCCGGTCAGGAAACCTGACAGACACTCTGAAACCTCTGTTGGCCAATGCCATTGCGGCAGACCTTCCGCGCAGCCGTGGATCCAGACTTCTTTTGGGAAAGGTCTCATCACTGTGGGCTAGGCTGTGTCTGTGCTCTTTCTTCACACTCTCTGGTCTTGGTCTTGCCTCCCCAGTCAATGGGGGTTGAATTTATTCATTTATCTGTTGTACTGCAAACCACTTCTTTCGGTCATCATACAGGGACTGAAAGGAAGGTGCACAGTAGAAGAGCACGTTGCAAAACTAAACCGAAATTAGACTGAATTCAACATGAAACTTCTGCTCGAAGAAAATTATGTATGTATATATATATATATATATATATATATATATATATATATATATATATATATATATATATATATAATGAACGCATTAAGTATATATATATATATATATATATATATATATATATATATATATATATATAGTCCGTGAGCGCATGTTACGAATGAATTGCACGCTACGTTCTGTTGACAAGCATTCAGTGCATGATGCATCCCAGTGGCTCGCTGTCCCATACCTTTTCAGTCCTGGTATCGTTTCTCTATATGTTTGTAACTCCTTTTTCCCACCTTAAGTGTGTGCATGCGTGCATGCTTGCGTGAGTGTGCACGCGCGCGCGCGCGTGTGTGTGAGAGCGTTCGAGCACGCCAGCCCGCGCACGCGCACGCGCGCGCGCGCGCGCGCGCGTGTGTGTGTGTGTGTGTGTGTGTGTGTGTGACGCAAAGTTCAGTACAACCGAAGTAGTGGATTGTGAAAAAGAAACACTCTGCTGGTGAAAACAACCCCCCAGACCAATCACTCATTGAAAACATTGATTTCCAGTCAGAGCATGCTTTTTTCTCTTAGCAATGTGATAGTATCAGGTTACAACAGTGCAGCTGGATTACAGCAACAGCAGGTTGCCAGTCATTGCGTCTGATGAGAGAGAGATCGATTTTGTTCCCTCGTCTCATTTTTGTTTTGGATGCTGGTAGCAGCAGCAGCAGCAGCAGCAGCAGCAGCAGCAGCAGCAGCAGCAGCAGCACCAAATAGCATCAGTAAGACAACCCATATTTTCATATCATAACAATTTGGACAACATCCTGGATTACGGTTGATTCGTTAGAAAATAAAATTCGAAATCTTTGTCTGGAAGAGAGAGAGAGAGAGAGAGAGAGAGAGAGAGAGAGAGAGAGAGAGAGAGAGAGAGAGAGAGAGAGAGAGAGAGAGAGAGAGAAATTTGGAACTCGGATCTATAATTGTGAGGCCATGGGCCTGTACGCAGTACGAGTTTGCCCAAAAGTATAAGGCATGATTTGAAATGTTCAAACATTTTGCGCTTAAAAGCAAACTGCATAACACTGATCCGCACTGACAGTTACTGACAGCAATTATTCACTTAATTTTATGCTGAAAAAGTATGCATTACACTGTCTTTTCAGCATTTAACATCTTCCTGCTGAAGCAAACATGACACTATTCATTTTCTTTGCTTGGCTTTCTGCGACGTTTCAGAATGAATTTCCTTCTTAAAGAAGGATACCATGGACAAGGAAACAAGAGAGGATGTTCCTTCTAAAGGAGCCTCACCACAGAAAAAGCTTGATTTCGCAGCAGCCGGCGGTCAGAAGGAAGGCCACGTAACTGAGAAAGACTTCTGCAGTTAGTGTACAAGACGTCTGAGTCGCTGATGTGCGCGCGCATGTGTGTGTAGGACTACTGGGTGTTCAAGAGCAGTTCTGAAAATACATAAATCATGGACATCATGGAAGATCCTTTCTGGAGGATTTGCATCATGAGGTCAACGGGATAAAAAGTATCTTGCTTTTTTTTTTCATCGTATGACTCCATCGGAAAGTCACACAGCTCACCATACCATAGAAAATGTTCTGTAAGAAGACTGTGAATACTGAACATGACGACATGAACGTCACACAGCCGTGTAAACCCAGTTGAAAATAAGTTGAAATGTTGACGTGTCAGTGGGAATATGGCACCTGTTCACATAACTGACCAAAGTTAAAATGACTAAAACATCGTAACGTTCATGGTGCCGTCCTGCAACCGCGCATGTATCGTGACCATAAACTGAAGACAACGTTCACTGGGAGTGAAGTGTAGCCTGCATCAGTCCCGCAGTCCTCTTCTTTAAAACACCTGAATCAATGGGGTTAAAATTTTTACATTTCCTTGCAACACTTTTCTCTTAGGGATTGTCTTTATCTTTAAATTTATTGAGGTTTTGAGCAGGCCGTCTTTGAGTGAGATGGAGATGCCCAGGCAATTGACTGGTAAATGGTGTACGCAAACGTGATGGATTATGGAGGGTCCGACACAAAGTTAAGAAAATTGCGGAGGTCTTGCTCTGGAAGGAATGTGGCTCCCAGCCCGTCATCAATTTACTTTTTGTACAGCTCAAGTGTCGGGTCTGTATAAGAACAAAATGAATGCAGTTGTTAAATTCATAGGTGTTGAGAGTGAGGACTAATTCTCCAAGTCTGACCAGTGTGTCTGTTGGTGGGTGTCGTTGGTTAGGGGGCCGTTTGTCAAGAAAAAACAGTGAGGTCTTCTATCTGTCAGGGTGAGGGTTTGAAATGTAAAGTGAGACAATATCAAGTGTGAAGAGGAAGTTAGGTTGGAAAGTGAGGTCTGTATTGAATGAGTTGATCATGTTGAGCGTGTGGTTGTGTCTTTGAGGTATGTGGAGAAGCTTTGAACTATGGTTGTAAGAGAGTCAGTATACTGTGAAAGGTGTCTGTAGGGCAGCTACAAGCAGAGACAGTGGGTTTGCCAGGTGAGTTGGCTTTGTGTGTTTCAGAGAGTAGGTACAAAGTGAATAGTTCGGTGTCTGAAGTTGTGAAGAGTTTGGATGTTTTTGGTAAGTGATAATGGTTGATTTCCTGTTTGACTGTGGTTGAGGAAGGGGTAATGTTGTGAGTAGTATGTAGAAATCTGCGTCAGACAGCTGTCTATGTGCCTCATGCATGTCCAGCTATTCGTCCCAGACCACAAATTTGTCACTCTCGTCTGCTGGTTTCATGACAATATCTTCCTGTTGTCTCAGTGGCTCAAGAACTCGAAGTTCTTCCCACAAGACGTTGGAGTGAAGGGTCTGGATTTCATTGTGAAGATTTCTTTTCTGCACTTTTTGATGCAGAGTTGGACTTCACCAGATTTACCGAAAGGTGGTTGACAGTGGACCTGGACCTGGAAAAGGTGGGTGAAGATGTCCGAGTTATGTGGTGGTGGGGGCTTGGGTACTGCGCACTCAACTTGTTCTGTGTATTCAGTATTAAGCGTTTCGTTTTGCTGACTAATCCATTCTTTCCACTGCTTTGGGAGAGCGTTAATCACTGAGTTCAGTTCGAGTATAGTGATGGCCGGATTTTGGTCTTTTTAAAAATGGAACTTCTTCTATATTCAGAAGACTAGATTCATTTAGATTTATGAAATCTTTAATTTTCTGTATTCCACTATTTTTCCAAGCAGGAAAATAGAGAATCATTTTATATGGAATTAATCTGTTATTCCAAATCAACTGATTTTTGAAGTTATTCGTATCAATATTCCATTGTATTTAGCGTTTTATTTTCCAGATAAGTGCAAAGAACTTTTTTTTTTGTCCAAAACTCGTTTTTCATTTTTTCAAGAGCTCTCTGCATTTCCGATGGCTTACAATTTATGTCGCATATTAGGTTGCCGCTTGCTATCTATTGGTAATACGACGTGGGAATAAGACTCCAGTTATCACTCTCTGGCTTGTATAGTTTACCTATCCATTGAAGATAAAAACGTTTGTAGTAGATATATGTTGGCCATTTTAAGACCACCGTGTTCAAAACTATTTTCCACCACTTTTCTCTCTACCTTTTCGAACGCTTGTTTTATTTGAGTATTTCCTCTGCCTATTCAGTTCTCTTCAGTGTGCAAGGCTCTTGTGTGTTGTTTTTAAAGAATATTCTGAGAATTCGGATTTTGTCTGCAAGTTCAAATGGTATGTGTTTTCTTCGTAGTTATGAATATTAGTTCACATGGCTTGTGTGATTCAACAGTGGACCTGAAAAAATCTGAGAATTCTATAACAATCGATGAAGCATGTACAATGTTTGTAGAAAGAGCGTCTAATGGTCAGCAAGTTGCTTTATTTTCAGTTGTTCTGTTTGTTGTCAGTTCTGTTTACACTTTTAAACTTATCTCGTGTATGGCTCTGTTCTAATTTAGCTACTAACAACTCAACTGATAGTATGAAAGCAGGGCGAGAAAACGGACATCCTTGCCTGATTCCACATGTTACCGGAAATTGTTGGGAAATCCATCCTCCATGGTTTATGCTACTGAAAGTATTGCTACTGAGAATCGCAATCCATTTAATAAACTGTTCACTGAAACCGCAGATATGGAACGCATTTAACATGAACTAACGACGTGATATTGAGTCAATGGTTTTTGAGTAGTCTAGAGCTAAAATATACCCAGGATTGTTTGTGTGATTTAAATATTCAGTGACGTCGTCGATTGCCCTTATAACTGTTGATATGTTCAGACCTTAAAGATATCCGACTTGATCGTCACTTATTAATTTTGATATTACTTTGGACAATCTTCCTGCTATACTTTAGCTAATATTTTACAATCAATGTTTGAGAGTGTAATTGGTCTCCAGTTACTCAAACTGTTCACGCGCGTGTTTTTTCCCTTATGTAACAGAATTATTATGCCTTGCTTTTGTATATATGACAATTTTTTCTCCTTTTTCAAACGACTTGTTAAAACAGGACGTGAACAGTGTTTTAATTTTGCTCCAAAAGAATTTCATGAATTCTGCCGTTAAACCGTTATTACCAGGAGATCAACCATTCTTCATTGCTTTCAGAGCACGACTTGCTTCTTCTTCATACATTAGTACTTCACAAAGAGCTGCGTGCTCATCATCTGAAGTAGGGAGTTGTACATCTGCAATGAAGTTATTCATAGTTTTTTGTATATTTTCTGTATCTGTGCTCTGGTTATTAACCCTTACCTTTTTTAGGTTTAGAAAATAGTTTGTGTTCTTTTTCCTTTCCTCTATCCATTTTTTCCGAGCTCTAACCTATGCACCTTTAGCTTTCTCAAGAGATAATATTCATAATTGCAGCTTCACTCAAAACATTTCTTGTTGCGTTTGAAGATTAGGTGGATCGCTTATTATTTGTTCTTTCAATTTTTTGAAGTGACATTGTAATCCAATATTTGTTTTTCTTCGTGTAAGCTTTATGCTTACCATAGTCTGTACAAAAAATCTCTTAGTTTGATTTTGAATGATTCCATATTTCTGTTGGTTTATTCTGTTTGCTGGTTATTTTCAGCAAGAGACTCATCTGGTATTTTGTTCGAACATTGTTAGAAAACTGTGTCTTGTAAATAGGAATAGCTATTCTCATGCATACAGTATGTATCGAACTAAACTGATAAGACGAATATCAGTCATTATTCAATATAATATCTAGAACTAGACTTAAGAAAAACCAACGTATTTAACTTAGCAGTAAAGAACAATAACTATAAAAACATTGACGAGGAGGGTACGTGATATTATGAAACAGTGTGCTAACAACAAATCCGATTATTCCCTCAGAATGGAAAGTTTGAGTATTGACACATAGGAAAAACGCTAACAAGGTTTAAATTGAGTGTGAAAGAAAGTATACGGCCTTTTTATTATACGCTACAAACAGTCGTATAACAATTGTAAAGGGACCAATATAGCCAGTAGAAAGGAATCAAAGGAGCATTTTCAAAGTCATCGGGCAGTGTCAATTAGAAATCACCATAAAAACTTGAAAAGCAAGCTTCCATTACATACTGGGAGATTACCAATGGTATAAGCTCTGAGAAAAAAAAGGAAAATTAGAAAAACAGCATCCCACGTCATGTGAGAGATCTTTTCTATGGATACGTTCAAGAATTATCTTCAGTTTCAGATTAATCATTATGGTATAAATAACTGTAGAGGTCTGCAGTGATGTGCCCATCCCGGATAGAGAGATTGTCACCCAGAAAGGGAATGTAGAGTGTACCATAATTTGCTGTGAACTTAATAATGCGGCGTAATCTTGTAGCTGCTGTTAACCATGTAGCCAGAGGAGGACAATGTCGTCTATAAACCGACGCCACAGTTTTGGACCCAAAACCCATGATGATGTGTGTCAAACCGTTGTTCCAACCAGACCATGAAGATATTGGCAATGGAAGGCGCCATGGGTGTCCCTATAGCAATTCCCATGGTTTGTCTGTTGAACTTTTGAAAAATATAAAGACGTTGGTGGAAAGGATATGGTTCACAATATCGGTGAGAACAGATGGTGGTGGCAAACTGATGTTTGACTGCTGTGTGGATTTCACGATTTCTCTAAAGGGATGTGCAGACTTCTTCATGTGGATGATGTTGGAATAAAGCCCCACCACATCCACAGTAGCCAGTAGTACCTCAGGCGGAAGATGTTCGTAGGAGGCTTTGCATTCTTCCATGATTTGTAGAAAATGTGCTGTGTCTTTCAAGTAAGATGGCAGGGCGTGTACCATTGGTTGTAGCCAGTGATCTACTAATTTGGATGACTGTTCTGTTGGAACCCCCAATACCTGACACGATTGGTTTCCCTGGTGGTCTACCTTCATTTTTGTGGAACTTGGGTCAATGGTAAATATAAGGGGTGTTCAGCACCCTCTTCTCTGTCTTTCCCTATCCGTAACAGCTTCTATTGATCACTTCCATATCATGTAGTTCATCTATAAAAGAGCTGGGCTTTTTGGCAGTGTCTTCTGTGGGGTCAAATGGAAGCTTAACATAATTGTTGTCTCGTTCAGTTGCCGTTCTGCTTCTGTAATATGTTGTTCAAATCTCTGGGCGATTGCGGCGCTGCCCTTGTCTGCTGGTGATATTCTGATCTTTCTGTCCAGTGCCATCTGCCTCAAAGTTCTAATTGCCTTTTGTTGGTTCTGAAGAAAGTTCCTAATATGCACGGGTGCAGGGATATGAGCTCTGGTCTGGGACTCATCATCATGACTAGTACAGCAGGCATCTACTGCTGAGTCTCGTCCTACAGGGGGTACTTCAGCCTGTCTCCTAGAATTTGCCCTGTAATGGGATTTGCTTGGGGATATCCTCGTCATACCACTACTCTCTGAGACTTAGTCGTCTTTCACCCTCTCGAATGTCTTTCATCAACTGCATCTCATTGTAGCTACCAGGAGTTTGACAGAATTTTGGGCCCAGTGAGAGAATATACTGTCATCGGCCATCATCTGTGACCTGTAACGAATATACTACAAACTTTTCAGAAAGATCGGCCAAGAACTTACTGAGATTTTCCATAAAAAAAGAAAACCAGTATGGGCCGTTAGTAACGGCTATAACGGTAAACTGAAATATTGGGCATCCTCCGTAACCCATAGTGAACATACCTGTTAATTTTCACAAAGATCGGCCGAGTACTTTCTGGGTTATTCCATAAAGAAGAAAAACCGTTACAGGCCGTTACAGCCGTTAGTTAGTAACGGCTGTAACGGTAAACTAAAAATCATCAAGCATTGTTCGTGACCCATAATGAACATACCTGCTAATTTTTGACAAAGGTCGGCCGAGCACTTTCTGAGATATTTCATGATGAAGAAAAAAAAAAACGTTACAGGCCGTTACGGCCGTTAGTAACGGCTATAACGGTAAACTAAAACATCGAGCATTATTCGTGACCAATAATGAACATACCTGCTAATTTTCAAAAAGATTGGCCAAGTACTTTCTGAGATATTCCATGAAGAAGAAAAACCGTTACAGGCCGTTACAGCCGTTAGTAACGGCTATAGCGGTAAACTAAAACATCGGGCATTATTCACGACCCATCATGAACATACCTACTACATTCTCAGAAAGATCGGCCAAGTACTTTCTGAGATATTCCATAAGAGAAAAAACCGTTACAGGCCGTTACAGCCGTTAGTAACAGTTATAAAGGTAAACTAAACTAGAACATCGGGCATCATCCGTGACCCATAATGAACATACTTGCTAATTTTCAGAAAGATCGACCCAAGTATTTTCTGAGATATTCCATAAAGAAGAAAAACCGTTACAGGCCGTTACAGCCGTTAGTAACAGTTATAAAGGGTAAAACTAAAACATCGGGCATCATCCGTGACCCATAATGAACATACTTGCTAATTTTCAGAAAGATCGACCAAGTATTTTCTGAGATATTCCATGAAGAAGAAAAACCGGTACAGGCCGTTACAGCTGTTAGTAACGGTTATAACGGGGTAAACTAAAACATCGGGCATCATCCGTGACACATAATGAACATGCCTATAAATTTTAAGAAGGATCGGCTCAGTAGTTTTGTTTGGAGCGAGAGGAACACATTTTGACCACGGACGGACGGACACACACACACACACACACACACACACACACACACACACACACACACACACACACACACACACACACACAGCATTTCTTCAATCCCATTCTAAAGTACTCCCTGTTCTATAATAACTGGGAGTACAAAAAGGAATCAAAAAAGAGCATTTTCAAAATCATTCCTACGTGTCACGTGAGAGATTTTTTTTTTCTCGACACGTTCAAGAATGATCTTCAGTTTAATCATTAATATCCATGGTATAAATAACGAAAACAGGGACTTTGAGGCAGAACAGTAGAACATATCCAACATGTCGCATACGAGAAGGGAGTTACGGGGGGAGGTTGGAACTTTGTGTTGTACTATTAACCGGATTACAATAGTTACAAACATTACTTTTATGGTAATGCATAAGAAAGAGTGGACAATGATGAATGATTACAGTCCTGAAATTACTAGACCTGTGGAGAGAATTGAACCCCGAACTGAGACGTTACCCTTGGCCTGTGAAGAGAATTGAACCCCAAACTGAGACGTTACCCTTGGCCTGTGAAGAGAGAATTGAACCCAAACTGAGACGTTACCCTTGGCCTGTGAAGAGAATTGAATCCCGAACTGAGACGACGTTACCCTTGGCCTGTGAAGAGAATTGAACCCCAAATCGAGACGTTACCTTTGGCCTGTGAAAGAATTGAACCCCAAATCGAGACGTTACCCTTGGCCTGTGAAAGAATTGAACCCCAAATCGAAACGTTACCCTTGGCGAGGCAGTAACCCCCCACGAACAGCAGTTTCAACTTTTTGTATGCCGGAAAAAAAAAAAAAAAAAAAAAAAAAAAAAAAAAAAAATATCATCACATGTAACAGATACAGATCTCAAACCGGACTGCAGATCTGATAATTCAATCATCACACTTATGTCAATGTTCGGAAAAAAAGTGGAAGTCTTTTTTCAAATTAATGACACTTCGTTAAAGAAAAGAAATCAGTCAATAAAGTCATTAAAGTAATAGGGGATGATATTAAAAAAATGATGATACAGAGTTTTGCCTCATCCAAGAAAAGAACTACCACACACAGGCAAATCGGGTATGCAGTTTTAGCTTTCGGATCAGCAGTTTTTTGTATGTGCTTTTGATGTCAATCAATAGCATAAAAACTGTAGCACATGCAAGCGTTAAGAAGCCAGCTGACCAAGAAAATACATTATAGGACAATGTTGAAAAACTACAAAACTGAAACCTGGGCTACCTTGCCCTGGCACAGCGTTCTGTAGCAAGTCTGGGCGCTCTGTCTCCACGTGGCATCTTGTCTAGAGCACTTGAAACGATCTCTAGTGAGATTTGGAGATTGTTCCTGGAGGGAAACGACATTTTGATGACTGCATTCGCAGTCCGTTTGTGTTGTCGAGAGCGGATTTTTGAAGATTTGATTTACCACGAGCATAATTTCAAGATAATGTTGTATGATACTGTTATTCCATGTAGTTAAATAAGTCAGAGATTGACCGCTGGTGCACACCCGCGAGTTCCCACCAAGGAATGTAACAATGACGGATTTATCTCCCCTACCGCCTCTCCATGAGAAGAGCTAAAATGACGCATGAAAGTCCGACCGATCAGAGGACGTTATTAGTTTATGGTGAACTGGGAACAAGGAAACTCTGGTCCATAACTGAAACATTCCTTCCTATCCTGTAGCCGAGGTGGTGGTATTATTTTACGTCTTTTCATCGCGCAGATGATATTAGACGGAAAAAAAAACCCACTTAAGTCATTTCAACACATACATCTGCAAAACTTATAAAAAGAAAAACAGTTAAGGACCCTCATAAGAGTCTAGCTGCATCAGAACTGGCTAAAGTGGCGGCAGACTCAATTATGCGTGAGTCAGACAGAACTTGACTCTCATTTTCATATTTGTCAAGATTGATACCTTTCGCCTTATACATTTTAGTTAAAACTGGACAATCTAATAGAAGGGATGCACAGAGATGAATTTTCCACAGACACACACAACTTCAGGAGAAAATTTGGTCTTCCATGTGTTCAGCCTTAATTTTGTGATAATCTTAGCCAGATGGCGTGAGCAGCTAGGCACTGTGTAACATTTTTCACAGAAAAAGGTTTTGTAAACGTAGTTTCCAGATTGAATAGTATTTCACACTTGGAAGGATGTACTGGCAAATCTAGCACACTTTCTGAACAGTTTTGTGCACCAAGTTTAGTTAGATTATCTACTATTTCATTCCCTCTGAGAACACAATGTGAAGGAATCCAACAGAAATCTACGATTATACCCTGAGACATAATACAAATGTATCAGGTACCTTACTTCATATAGTAAATCTTTTCTGGCCTTAAAATCCCACGTTTGCAGTGATTGCAAAACAGACTTGGAATCAACACAAAACAGCACACTAAAAAGGATATTGGAGTACTATGTACACAAAATAAAGCCATCAGTATAGCATACAGTTCTGCAGTGAATATTGAAAATTCCCCTTTCGAGATGAAAATGTTTTCGTATATTCATACATGAAAATGTTTTCGTATATTCATACATGGAATACGAAAGCAGAACCGCTATCAGCCATCAGTATAAATTTTCAGGGGTGATTAGGATAAGAATTTTCTCGGTGTTTTTTTCACATCTTTTCACGAGAATGTTAATATTTTCTTTTTTCTTTGAGACTGTATACTCATAATCAAAATTTCCACTCAAGTGTTCCCAAGGAGGCATCACTGGAACTGTACGGAACTCTGGAATCGATGTTAAATCTACATTACACTTAGACATAAGTTCAGCGGTATAATTCATTATTGGCTGAATATATGATATGTCCTTGGCTCTACTTGGAAAATTATTTATTCGAATTTACAAAAATATCATCAGTAACTGAAAGTTTTACTGACAGGCTTCGAATCACATATTTGGCTACTTCTAGACATCTTTGCTCCGATAACCTGTAACCTTTAAAGACAATATTCATCTCTCTCTCTCTCTCTCTCTCTGTCTGTCTGTCTGTCTGTCTGTCTGTCTGTCTCTCTCTCTCTCTCTCTCTCTCTCTCTCTCTCTCTCTCTCTTCTCTCTTTGTAAGTGGTATGATGCTGAGTGCCGACATTTAAAATGTCATGCCAGTCAACCCCTAGATAGATTGACACGTCTTAGTAAAAAATAAAGACTTAATTGCGTACAACCAGAAGAAAACGGATTATAAGAATAAAAGATCTCTCTATCAAAGAAATTAAGATAAAAAAAAAAGAAAGCATATAGGCAAAATGTATATGACCCTTGCTTCAAAGCAAAAACGATAGTAATAGATTCTGATGTGATTCTAGAAAGAAAAAGGGTAAATTATCTCCCATTCTTATTGAACTATCGAAAGAACACTTTGAAAACATCCTAAGACAACAATCTGAAAATGACCTAACAATCACAGAGACAATGCAAGAAAATCTTGAAGAAGATATACAAGTACAAGAGCTTGAAGAAAGTGCAGTAACTGATATTAAAAGTTTGCTATTAGAGGTTTAACATCTGGAAAGACTCCAGGCTTAGATGAATTACCGCCTGAGTTTTTCAAAGCAGCAGAAACTAAAATATCACTTTAAAAAAAAAATCAAGACTGTTCAATGAAATATACAACAATCGTGATTTTCCCACAGAATGGACTCGCTCATTTATCATACCAAAAACCAAAAAGGGGACCAAAAAAATCCAGGGAAATTGTAGGGGTATTTCACTATTAAATATCGTAAGCAACATATTTACATCGATTTTTAACAGGAGATTATATAAAAGGACTGAGACAGAAGGAAAAGTTTGTGAAGAGCAGGCAGGTTTTCGTAAAGGCTATTCCACTGTTGTTCATGTATACACATTGATGTCCATGATAAGCAGCTGTTTAAATGGTAAACGTAAAAGCAAATTCTATGTTGCTTTCATAGATTACCAGACGGCCTTCGATACCGTTGACAGAGATAAGCTCTGGGCAGTTTTACAGAAGATAAATACCTCTACAAAGATTCTTAACATGTTAAAGGAATGTAAAGCTCTGTACAGGCTTGTGTG
>JADBJO010000705.1:50000-65000 GCA_016801955.1 Conus betulinus | reverse complement strand
TGAAAGTGTTCATAGGACGAGGGGGAGAGAGGAGTGTGAAAGTGTTCATAGGATGAGGGAGAGGGGAGTCTGAAAGTGTTCATAGGATGAGGGGAGAGGGGAGTCTGAAAGTGTTCATAGGATGAGGGGAGAGGGAAGTCTGAAAGTGTTCATAGGAGGAGGGGAGAGGGAAGTCTGAAAGTGTTCATAGGATGAGGGGAGAGGGAAGTCTGAAAGTGTTCCTAGGATGAGGGGAGAGAGAGTCTGAAAGTGTTCATAGGATGAGGGGAGAGGGGAGTCTGAAAGTGTTCATAGAATGAGGGGAGAGGGGAGTCTGAAAGTGTTCCTAGGATGAGGGAGAGGGAAGTCTGAAAGTGTTCATAGGATGAGGGGAGAGGGGAAGTCTGAAAGTGTTCCTAGGATGAAGGGGAGAGGAGAGTCTGAGTGTTCATAGGATGAGGGGAGAGGGGAGTCTGAAAGTGTTCATAGAATGAAGGGGAGAGGGGAGTCTGAAAGTGTTCCTAGGATGAGGGGAGAGGGAAGTCTGAAAGTGTTCATAGGATGAAGGGGAGAGGAGAGTCTGAGTGTTCATAGAATGAGGGGAGAGGGAAGTCTGAAAGTGTCCATAGGATGAAGGGGAGAGGGGAGTGAAGTCTGAAAGTGTTCATAGAATGAGGGGAGAGGGGAGTCTGAAGGTGTTCATGGGATGAGGGGAGGGGGGGGGGGGGTCTGAAAGTGTTCATATGATGAAGGGGAGAGGGGAGTCTGAAAGTGTTCATAGGATGAAGGGGGAAGGAAGACTGAAAGTGTTCATAGAGATGTACAAATGTACTAAATTCAGTGCCTTCCCCCACCCCCCCAAAAAGAAAAAGAAAACCCACAAAATACAACAAAAAAAACACACAAACTCCATCCCTTTAAGAGTGTAATATTTAAGGATCTCCAGCAGTCGATGTAGAGAGCTGTGATCTACAAAAGACTACATCTCTTCAGTGACCTTCTTAATGATTCTGAAGGCCATTAGAGACAGTTCCCACAATGAGTCCATTTCAATGATTTCTGAAGGCCATTAGAGACAGGTCCCACAGGACTCCATTTCAATGATTTCTGAAGGCCATTAGACACAGGTCTCAGAACACTATTTATGTACAGAACAGACTCCTCCTCTGTATGAATAGAAGATATTTCCATGAATTTCAAAGGGTCAATGTCGATAAATTGCAGTGTACAGAGTTTCCCTAAAAGATCATCACGTTTTCGCTACACTGTCGAGCCCGTTTGACCACCCAACTTTTGAAGGATCTGCGAATGTTCTTTTCAAAAAGACTTCACTGTATATACGTGTAAAAAATTCCTCATTAAAAAGTCTCTGTCTTTATTTACCGATTCTTTAGCTTTCTGAGATTCTAAAGAAAAATCCATCAAATAAACATTCTCTCCCCAGCACCCTGCCCTATACAAAGGCACAATTCAACAACTTCCGAAATTCGTTCACTAGACTAAATTTCTCTGCGACAAAGATTCTTGTCTCTTTGAGGACCCGTTTGTTGAATTCTTTTGTGATGGTCATTCAAGAGAGATACTAGTGTACTGAATGTTTTTTTTCAACACATTCCATGGTTTTAACAAAAAAAAAAAAAAAAGAAAAAAAAAAAAAAAGAAAGACCCAGTCTTGAAAGTTGTCAGAGGTCGGCATAGAAAGGTGCCACTGTACTTACAGAGTTTTATGGATTTCTTATTATGATATTTCCCGCTATATTTCAATAGCTTTTTAAAATGTGTGCACGAGCAAAGGCACTGAGAAGCAGGGTTCTGTTTCCGGTCTGTCTGTCTGTATTTCTATCCATCTATTAAATCATCATCAGTGGATTCTGATCCCGGTTGTCGGCAAAGAGGATATAAAGATCTCGTCCTCCTCCTCCTTCTCCGGCTCCTCTTTTCTTCTTCTTTTCCTCGTCGTCCTCGTCTTTCGTCGTCGTCGTCGTCGTCGTCGTCGTCGTCGTCGTCGTCTTCGTCCATCCTCCTCCTCCTCCTCCTCCTCCTCCTCCTCCTCCTCTCCAAGTCTCCTTTACTTTTTGCTATCCTCCTCCTCGTTCCTTCCTTCATTTCTTCTTCTTCTTCTTCTTCTTCTTCTTCTTCTTCTTCTTCTTCTTCCATATCCTCCTCATTCTTGTTTTTTGTTCTTGTTCTTGTTCTTCTTGTTCTTTTCCTTCTGTGGGGAATCACTGGGACACTGGCAGGAGAACAAAGGTTCCTGCAGGTCTGTGCGTTGTGTGCAAGGCTTGGTCTGTTGCCTGCAGTGTCCGTGTCCATGGCACGTGCTGTCAGTCCAGTGTTTCTCTGTCTTCCCCTCCGTCTCCCTCCCTGAACAGTTTCCTGGAAGACTGTTTGAGCAAAGCCATCGGACCTTGCTCAACGGTCACACCAAGGTGCAGTTCATTGCTTTTTACTGGTGTCGGTTGATCTTCATGGGATCTAACCTGTTGCTTGATGATAACGCTATCAGCCAGTGACCTGTCAGAGATTCACTGTGGGCACATGATGGAATGCAGAGCCTGTCCCTGTCCTTCCCCCGCCTTTAAACATCCCTGACCTGAATCATGTACCCACTGACGGCTGGGTGGACAGAGAAGGTTTTCAGAGAGAAAACATCCGATCTCGCAAGTGGTTCAAACTCAGGACCGTCAGCTTTCCCAACAAAACGCTGTACTCCTGAGACCACGAGCGCCTCGTCTGAAGTCAGCTTGCATTTCAAACGATGGGATACCCCCGTTGCTTTCCACGTCAGTATTCTTCAGTTCTGTACGAAAGATACACAATACTGTCACAAAAACAGAAGGAGCCACAGGAGAACGCCGACCTCTGACGACGTTGAACGGATCCTTGATCTGCCCTCTGATCCAGATCCGCACCACGGATCCCCGCCTATGTGTACTGAATTTCTCCCTTGATCCATGTTTATTTTTTCTACCCAGTTCCCTTGAGATCAGTACAGTTTGTGTATAGCTTACTGACAGACAGATGAACGAACAGACACACCAGACGAACAAACAAGCAGACACAACAGACAACACACACACACACACACACACACACACACACACACACACACACACACACACACACACACATGGATATAAGCATTGCCTCAAAGCAAGATTAAAAAGAAAGAAATGTATACGTTAAGATGCCTTGTCCTCCATGATTGATCTACTCCACAACTACACAAGTTCTAGTAATTCTCAGGAACAGTAAAAAAAAAAAAAAAAAAAAAAAATAAAAAAGAGAAGCAAAGAAAGAAACAATGCGTTCAAATATGCTATCAACCACAACCACTCATGTTCTAGTCATTTTCAACAGCCATTCAAACCAGCAGCAAAGAAAAAAAACGCATGCTATCAAATATCTTGTCAACCGCGACTGATCTGTTTCACAACCACTCATGTTCTAGTCATTTCCAACGGCCATTCAAACTAGCAGCAAAGAGCAGCGAAGCACATGCTTTCAGATACTGTGGCCGCCATGATTGATCTACTCAACTCCACGCAGGATCTAATCATTTCCACCGACCGGTGAAAGAGCACACATGCATATACAGATGGCTCAGCAGAAGAGGCTACCAGAAACGGAGGTGAAGGAATTTTCCTGAATCTGATGGTTGGAACTCCTGTCCACCATGATTTATCTACCCAACATGGTCACATGCTCCAATGATTTTTCGGGACCGGTGCTGTAGACAGTAAAACTTAGGAAGTGATACTTCTAACTTGCCAACATTTAAAAAACAATCTGAACAAAATGTGACACTAAAATATTTCTATCTTGCTTATTTTTAAGTTGACATATGTTTGATCATGTGTGTCCGCCTTTGGCAAAGCCGTATATGAGTCTGCCCCATTCTCCAGATGTCTTCGCGCTGCTGGTCTTGAGATCATTCCAAAATTTCTGTAGTAGATGAAGTTTCTTGCTCTTCCTTCACGTCGAGATGATGTGCAGTCACTTACTCTCCTAATGATGAGCTTTGAAAGATGGCCTATGGTATAGTGGCTTTGATCTTGTTTGTTGAGGTGATTCTTTGGATTTTCTATCACGTCATGTCGGCCAGGCTGTGATGGTGCAACAGTGGTAAGTATGCTTCAATGAAGCGGTGCAAGTTTTATAGTGGAGAGTCCATCGATGTAGATGTATATGCGTCAGTGTGTGTTGTTTTTATTGTTGTTGTTGTTCTTGTTGTTGTTGTTGCTGTTGTTGTTGTGTGTTTGTACTGATATATAATAACTTTTTTCATCATCTGAGCATTTGTTTCCCACAATAACCAAAGGCGCACATAAAGACACAAACGCGTGCGCACGCACTCACCACGTACATTGGCACACACATTCATGCACACATGGGCCTGTGCCCACTTACCCATTTGTACACATACATACATCTACATAATTATGTACACTTACCTTAAACACGTATAATTATAATAATGGCTCAGACAATGTAATGAGCTAATGCACAGATCAGACATCGGCTTAGTTGTAGCCATGAGACCCTCTTCTTTCATTTCCTCATTTTAGTCATAAATTCATTTATCTCTCAACCGTAAATCGTGTGCAGTGTGATCTCAAAATTTAGCAGATGTGGTGTAGTGTATATGATACCAGTCCGCACACAGTGTCACCTCGTTGATGAAACTGAAACTGATACTTATTGCTAACAGTACTTGCACTGAAACAACGCGTCTTTGTCCTGTTGTGATTTGCATAGTTCCGCTGAGAGAGCATGCATGTCAACTAGTTGGATTCAAGACCAGTGAAGTTTATGTAATGTGCTTTTTTTAAACAACTCATGTGTGGAAAGTTGATACAATAATAGCAGGCTGCCATTGTCTGGACGACTTAGTCACCTCATCCAGCGTCAGTATCAGAACAAAGAAATTGCGGAGCCTCTTCACGAGGAAAGGGGAAGTAAAGAGTGAATCTGCTTGCCTCACTGTAACCAGCCAAACCATTTCAACAGTGACAGGAGAACCAGGTAAGGACCTTGAACGGTGGTATGAAATATTCAAAATGGGGGAACAAAACCAAACCTATCACATCAAAAGACTACCATCACCACCACCACCACCCACCACCACCACCACCAAAGACCCTGCAGTAACAGACCAACGTAACTTCGCTGGCAAACACAAAGTCAGGTGCCTGCAGTGCTTGCTAAGCTCCTCTAGCCTCTACTGATGTACCATATCAACACCAGCACGTTAGAATCAGTGGAGGCCAAAATCAATACACACGCAAAGGAATGGCTATGTGTCCCATCTGATCTGACTGACCTTGTATTCTACCATCGCCAAGCAAAGCTGAAGCTGTCCCTGAAACTCCTCATTGCTAAGTCCCACAAGAAAAGAAAAGAACTAATGTTACGAACCATTCTTGAGGACTCCTGGTATACAGGCCTGGCTTCGCGAATGAAGAGCATGGAAGAAGTGACCGACGTCAACTGCAGGCACGCTCGTGGCTGACAGAGCCAATGCAGGACAGGCAGGCCTGGCTGCAGCAGCTGCAGGTAAAGGTCTGATCAGAGTTCCATGTCACAGCATCTCGATTCTTCCTCCTGTGCGTTCTGCCCTCAAAGATGGCCTTGGGGGCGTTTTTCAAGGAGGAAGCAGTTTTTGTCTATAATTTTGATGCCAGGCGTTTTGCACTGCAGCTAGGTAGGACCACTGGCGATGGTCGATATGATAGGCATCAAGACATTTTCTTTTACAAGCAGTCTTTGTATTGCTTCTTTGGTGCCCCTCTGTCGCGATGGCTGGTGGAGTGTTCGCCATACAGGGCGATCTTGGGCAGGCGATGACCTCCATCTGAGGCATGTACCTACCTTCAATAGCATGGCCTCCATACTGGTGAGCTCCACCTGTTGGACGACTTCAAAAAACTATGTCAAGAACCACGTTTGAGGACTCTGGAGACAATGCTGTCAGATCAAGCAAACCCCAAGCTGCTGATAGGTAGACAATGGAAAGTTTTTGGAGGAATCTGATGTGAGGAAGAAAAGCTTCGATTTTGGGAAACAACAGGGCACAAACAGACCAAGGAGCAGAGACTGGGATAAACAAAAGTGAAGTTGTGGTCAAAGAAAACGAGAAGGCAAAGACAGACATCGTAATGCAGGAGTTGTACAAAGAAGAGGGAGTCAAAAGAATCCAGAAGGCGTTCCAGTAACCCCGGAAGGAGCTATGAACGTGGGAATGAATGTGGGAACGAACCCTCCAAAAGGAAGTCTCAGTTGGGATGAAAAGTGACGTCATATGGCACCTCCTCGAATCAGCTTCCTCCTCAGATCAGTGTTTGACCTTCTGTTCTTTTATACAATCCAGGGTGAAATCAGATGACCCTACTGTCGACATTGTGAGGTCAGACAGACAGTGGAACATGTTCCGGCTCATTCAAAGCAGCGCTATTCCAGGGAAGGTACAAATGGAGACACCACGGGAATGTCAGTGTCAGTTGAAGCATGGAAGATAGATTTCCTGGGCAGAGCGATAGACTGGGGTTGCCTGGCAGACCTTTCAGAATGAATTAAAATCATCAGCGAGAGAGGCCGGAGACACACGGCAGTAGTCCCCTTAGGTTCATCAAACAGACGATTCTGATTAAGCTCACTACGCCATGTGAAAGCACAAGAGAGGAAGGCCCACATCTTTACAACTAAGAGGCAGCAGCTTGAAGGAATCTGGCTTCCAAGCCAAAGTTCTGGCATTGGAGATTGGAGTTTAGGATCTGTTGACACATCTCAGGAAAGAGCTCTCACACGATTTCTGCGATAAAGATGACCAGAGCCGTGAAGCCACTGACGGAAACAGTTGTGGGGGACTTCAGGCTGGAAGTAACTGCTGAGAAACACGTGAACCTCATAAGGCTTCAATTCCCCGGCTTCCTTGAGGTGTGTGATGGCTACGCGGGTAAAATATCCGCCTCTAGGTGAGTTAGCCCCGAGGCCCGACTGTTCTGAAGGTGAAGATTCGAATCCAGGCAGCGGGTGAAAAAGACGAAGGATAATTAGGGTCATGAATACGCCCTTCCCTCTCCACCCCCCCCCACCCCCACCCCCCCTCCCTGCCCGCCTCCGTGCGGTGAGGACTTCCGTGCACTTGCATGGAAGGGGAAGATGCGCTGCAGTTGTCCTCTTTTCTTCACATAAACTGGCATCTTTGTGGATAGAGTATCGCTATCCAGTTCAGTCCATAGCACTTTAATTCCATTTGTGAGGGTTTATGCTTAACGCTTTCAAGGATGCTTTGAGAGTGTCCATGACGCGTTTCTTCTGACCTCCATGGGAACGCTTTCCTCGTTGCAGCTCACCATAGAAGAGTTTCTTGGGTGGCCCATGGTGTAGCATGCGAGCTACAGGAGTTGTCCATCGAAGCTGAGACAGCATCAGGATGGTGTGGATGCTCGGCAGGCCTGATTGGTTGAGCACCTGTGTGTCTGGGATTTTGTTCTGCCACTATATGTTTCACAATCTTCTGAGGCAGGTTGTGTGAAAGTGATTCAGTTTCTGGGCATGCCGTTGGTACACAGTCCACGTTTCACATGCATAGAGGAGAGTGAGGAGAATAACTGCTCTGTACATCTTCAGCTTGGTCTCGACACTGATGCCTCTTCTATTCCAAACATTGGTGTGTAGTCTGCCAAAGGCTACACTTGCTTTTGTAATTCTGATGTTCACTTCATCGTCGATGACTTTGTCATTGATAAATGATGGGCGGTTAAGTACACTGTTAAAATGTTCTGTCCAGCGTTCCAAGATTTTTTTTGTCTGTGATCAATGTGTTTCCATCAGCACTGAGCAGATGGGGTAATCGTGATGGTGTAGGTCCGTAAACTTCTTTCAAGGCATCATAAAAATTCTTCATATCAGCAAATCCTTGTATCTCGTCAGCTTTGGTGCTCAGCCATGTGTCTTGCATCTTCCATAGTACCTCTTGAACTTAACTGTTCTGCGTGTGTTGTGGAACGCATCATTTTTGGAGGTGGACTGAGGTAAGTTTTTGTGTAGAAGATGTTTCTCATCCAGTAGTGTAAGTGCCATATCACGTGTGTGAACGTTACATAATCATATAGATCATAACAGATGCCACACCACAAGTGTCTGTCTGATTGGATGCTTTACATGCTATATCATTAGTGTAAACTTTATGTAATGCTGTAGATGCCACGTTACCAGCATAAATTTTATATAAGGCCGTAGATGCTACATTACAAACGTAACCTTTACAGGAAAGCAGAGATGCCACATCACTACTGTTGACGTTAAGTCATGCTGTATGTGTCATATCGCCAGCTTCAATTTTGTCAAACTTTAGATGCAACTTCGCCAGTATAGATTTTAAGTTAAACTGTGGATCCTACATTATCTGTGTATGTGCAAGATCATCATTACCATCATTGTCATGTATACTTGTCTACGCTTAATCTACATTAAGCCTCAGCCATTAAATTCATTCAGGAGATGGGGGTGGGGGTGGGGGGGGGGGGGGGATGCGACACGATTACAATGCAAAAATCAACAACAAAACAGAGGGACAAACAATGTAAGAGAAAAAGACTGCGGTAATGTGGCAGTGATTTGGACAGTAAAAGGACAACTTGTAACATAGATGATCCAGTGTAACCTTTAGGGTAGACTGTCTCCAATGAAGTTTAATTTAAAAAATCGCTTTTTGTAGCTTTTGGCGTTAGTTGCATAGCAGACAAACCACTAAGCCAAGAGACGCATGGAAACTATATCTTTTTAAACTGTGTTATTTACTTGCATACTTTTTAACAATACTTTTTAACATTCTCCCCAGCCTCTCATTCCATTCTTCTTCCCTTCTCTCCATTCCCCAAACTCCCGCTCTTCCTTCTTCTTTCATCCTCTCCTCCTGCCACTGCCTGAAAAGGATTATCACCAGTGTGAGAATTGAGATGATTGTGTCCACCAATGAGATGACGTTACTATTTATGTACACAGGAAGACAAATTACGGCAGCGCATCTTTAGGAAAACGTTTTTCTTTCTGACGTCCAGTCCTTGAAAAGCAACAGTGATTTTGTTGGTATGAAAGATGAAGTGGATTGGAAGATGAACAAAGATGAGGTGTAGACTAGGTTGGTCTCTCTCTCTCTCTCTCTCTCTCTGTCTGTCTGTCTGTCTGTCTGTCTGTCTGTCTGTCTGTCTGTCTGTCTGTCTCTCTCTCTCTCTCTCTCTCTCTCTCTCTCTCTCTCTCTCTCTCTCTCTCTCTCTCTGGTGAACACTGTGCAGTCGAACAGGCAACACGTCTTTTTGAGGTGCTGCGACAAGTTGAAAACTTTTGCTTATGTTCTTCCAAATAATTTTCAAAAAATCATCTGAAACTGATATAGTGAGGATGCCTTGTTGTAGTATACAGTTTCGAGTAAAAATTGGAACGTTTCATCCAATACTAATTACTCTGCTGAAAAAGAAGGTGAAAGGTCGGCCAGACTCCGGATGCAAAACCGTTATTGCCCTTTCACACGATGGGATTTTTTCACGGATAGTATCGCATGATTGTGACTACTGTGTGCGGCATATATTTTTTTGGCAGTCAGGTATGTGGTGCACATTGAACGTGAAACTGGACTTGTGCAGAGCGTGTATGACTGGTGGGGAGGAAACGTCAGCAAATGTCAGTGGTGTTGCTCGTGTGTGTTCCCATCTGGCTGTGGCAAATCAAAGGCCAGTGACTATGTGGGTGTGTGAACAGTCTGTTAGTCAACTGAGATATGTCAACCCTTCTTCAGGACTTTTCTTATGTTTTTCTGGCGACATTGAAGAAAATCCCGGTCCCTTAGTAGAAGAAATGCTAACAGGCATGAAGATGTCCATAGATCACCGCTTCGACAGTGCAGCGACTGACATGCAGTCTCTTATCTCTCGTCTCTTCAATGTCGCCCAATTTCAAGATATTGCTGAACAGCTTAACAATCGAGAAGAAGAAATTTGTAGTTTGAAAGAAAATGTTGAAGTGTTAGAATATAGACTATTACAAACGGAACAACAATACGAACGACTCAACACATTGATGAGAAAGGACAATATTGTATTTTATGGAATACAAGAGGAAACAGACATGGATGTGACAGGGGAGGACTGTGAATAGACTCGTCCAATTACTAAATCAGCATGACTCGTCAAAAACTTGGTCTGGAGACGATTTCTCCTTCGTATACAGACTGGGTCAGAAAAAGCAAAACCAAACCCGACCACACCCTGTCTTGGCAAAGTTTTTAAGTACAAAGATAAACGAAATTTGATCATGTTTCTGTGTGTGTTCTGACTCAAGAGTCTAATAAAATTTACCTTAGGGGACATTTTCGGCCAGCTAACAAAACCACACGGATCAAACTAAATGATGTTGGTGTTCGCCTCAATGACGACTTGACAGAAGAGCAGCGTCGCAAATTAAAAGACCTGAAGGCGGAAAGGTATACGGGTTTTTACCGTGGCTCCAAACTAATCACATTCAGAAGTCGAAGACAGGATGACAGTGGCTCTGTCAACAACGGTCGTTCACAAGGACAGCTCGACAAGGACAATGGCATACAACAAACATCACAGCTTCCATGACTCTGCATCGTTCCCCTTTCCTTCCTCTCCACAACAACGGGTACAAACGGACATCCAGCTCGGACAAAAACCAGTGTCATACACACAGGATGAGGGGACCATATGCAATGCAGAGAGCTGTCATACACCCTTTACCTCTGCAGCGAGCTGTTACACACCCTTTACCTCTGCAGAGAGCTGTTATACTGCAGAGAGCTGTCACACACCCTTTACCTACCTCTGCAGAGAGCTGTCACACACCCTTTACCCTTTACCTTTACTCTGCAGAGAGCTGTCACACACCCTTTACCTCTGCAGAGAGCTGTCACACACCCTTTACCTCTGCAGAGAGCTGTCGCAGAGAGCTGTCACACACCCTTTACCTCTGCAGAGAGCTGTCACACACCCTTTACCTCTGCAACGAGCTGTTACACACCCTTTACCTATGCAGAGAGCTGTTACACACCCTTTACCTCTGCAGAGAGCTGTCACACACCCCCTTTACCTCTGCAGCGAGCTGTTACACACCCCCTTACCTCTGCAGAGAGTTGTCACACACCCTTTACCTCTGCAGCGAGCTGTTACACACCCTTTACCTCTGCAGAGAGCTGTTACACACACCCTTTACCTCTGCATAGAGCTGTTAAACACCCTTTATCTCTGTAAGAGAGCGAGGCCAGGGCACAGGAGGGGGTACGGATGGCAATCCAACGCTTGATGTTGGTAGCTAGGGATCACCATGGGACTTCGGTCGTGGAAAGGGGAGCTACGCCTCCAAACCAAGGCACCAGCAGACACTTCCCACCACGTCCCAGGGCATTAAGGGATCGACGTTCTCCTCGTCGACCCCAGCGTCAAACCCAGGATCGCATTGACACCATACAGAAACGATCACAGACGAAATGACGCCAGATGACTAAGGTTTCCTGTGATCAGTTACAGCGAGACCCTGACACACAGCGCGATACACGTGACAATGTGACACACACTCCTCACAGATACCAATTTAAATAGCAAAAATTAGGATTCAGCTTTTTGTAGTAGGGCCAGAATTAGTACAGCAGTAACTAAAGGGTAGTCCAGGTCAAAGGAGTCCCGTTTGTTGGGTATAAAATCAAACAATAGATGTGTGCGCATTCTTGACTGGAATATTGAGGGCTTGCTTTCTAAGCTATCTGATCCTGATTTTATGCACTTTGTTCACAACTTTGACATTGTCTGTTTTGCTGAAGTCTTCCTTGAAATAAGGAAAGCATTAGATTGTTTTCCCACCTACATTCAGTTCATTAGTCCTGCAGTTAAACTCTCAGTGCACAGTCGAAACAGTGGGAGTGTGATGGTGGTGAAACGTTCATTTGCAGTCGTTCACTGAGCTACTGGACACATCACAAGGTAACATTGTACTTATTAAGTTTCATAAAAGTATGTGAACAGTACAAACGATATAATATTGTGTGGTGCATATGTGTGTCCCACAGATAGCCCTTACTATAAACAACCACACATTTATGTCAATTCTGGCAGCTGTCTGATTGAACAATGTATTTTGAATTATACTCAGATAATGAATGATTCGTGTGACTTTTTGATATGCGGAGACTTTAATGCCAGGACAGGAACACTAAATGTTGCAACATATGAGACAGAGGGAGATATATATCATCTGGTCCAGTCAGACTTGTGTGAAATAAGGTCGTCTCAAGATGATACAGAGAATGCTTATGGTCGCCTTCTCCTTGAATTCTGTAGTGCGTGTGATTTAACAAAACCGAACGGATCATGTGCTGGAGACGAAAATTGAAGTTTTACTTATGTATGTGCTACTGGTAGTAGTGTAATTGACTATTTCATTTGCTGAAAGCTGCTGAAAGGTGAGAATATGGAGCTAAAAGTGGGTGAAATGTTTACCTCACAGCACATGCCTGTAGAGCTGACAATGGATTACAAAGAAATGGTCACAAATGAGAGTACGACGACGTGTACAGAAAAAAATCGTATGGGATTTAGATAACTTTATTCATTTTCAAGCAGCTGTGCAAAGTCCTTTTTATTCAGCAACACGTCATTTACCAGTATCTGTGAACGATGCTGTGACCTGCTTAAATAATGGGTTGATTAAAGCGGCGGAATGCATGAGGCGCAAAATTTTCACGGGCATAAAGTCAAGCCCTTGGTATGACAGAGAATGCAGAGCAGCAAAAAAAAAAAAAAAAAAAAAAAAAAAAAAAAAAAAAATGAGAAAGTGGTGGAGAAATTTTAATCGCTGTAAAGTTAACTCGACTAAAACGCAATATAGAATTGGCTTGGCAATAGCAGACGACATTACAAGCATTTGCTTAAAGATAAACAAAAAACATATAAAAGAAACAAAACTCAATGCGCTCAACACGAAAATAAATGATTCAGGTAAGTTCTGGAGTGAAATCAGGTCTCTAAACCGAAAGATAAAATGCACACCAAGCATCAGCACAAATGAATGGTTTAGTAATTTCCGATCTGTATTTAATTCTGTTAATCCTGTTTATGGGACAACTTTCAAGATAATGATGAAAGTCAAAGGTATATTGATGAGCTCGATAGGTCAATTTGCACGGAAAAAATACATAGAAGCATTCGCTCTGAAATTGTGCAAAGCTCCTGGACCTGATGGTATTTTAGCAGAAATCTTGAAAAGCTCTATCGATTGCAACATGCCTTTCCTGTTGTGTTTTTTAAATCATATATTTGACGCACATGATTATCCAAGCGTGTGGAACTGTGCCATTATTGTACCTCTGCGTAAGACCGGATATATTGATAATCCTGACAATTATCGAGGAGTGTCTCTAATGAGTATACTTGGAAAAAGTGTCTGCGAGGGTATTAAGTAACCGCCTCACACAGTGGGCAGAAGATAACGAAAAGATTGCCGAGGAACAAAGTGGTTTTAGATCAGGTTATTCTACTACTTCTGACAATATATTTGTCATGTATTCTATAGTGCAAAAGTATTTGGAAAAAAGTCAGGAAAAGTATACGTTTGTTTCGTTGATTTATAAAAAAAGCATTTCATACAGTTAATCGCAACATTTTGTGGAATGTACTTAGAAAAATTGGTGTTGGAAGTAAAATGCTAAGGATGCTGCGATGTGTGTATCAAAGTGTAAGATCGTGTGTAAAATGTCCTGATGTTCTTACTGAATTCTTTGAGTGCCCAGTGGGTGTAAGGCAAGGCTGTGTATTGTCACCCACGTTGTTTTCCCTTTTTGACAAATGAACTAGCGTCAGAAGTTGCTTCAAAGGGTGACTTTGAAATACATCTAGCACACGACTTTGTACAGGTCTTGATATTGTTGTTTGCGGATGATGTTATTTTAGCTTCATACTGTCCCAAGGGCTTACAAAAGCAAATCGATATCCTCAAACAATTTGCAGACAATTATGATATAAAAGTGAATCTGGAAAAGACGAAAATAATTGTATTCAGAAAAGGGGGATTTCTGGGAGACAAAAAAAGGAAATATGGTGATGAACATATAACGGTAGTCAACAGTTATAAATATTTAGGGCTACATTTTACAACCAAGCTTTCACTAACATATGTGGTGGAAGAGCTAGCCGCTAAAGCAAAAATTAAACAACTCAGCTCCTTAGATGCCTTTGAAAATTAGGAGATATTTCAAGAAATGTGTTCTTTAAGATGTATGACGCTCAGATTGCTCCCATTTTACTGTACGGGTCTGAGGTCTGGGGCTACCAACAGCTCGATGTACTTGAGAAGACACATATGTTTGCCTGTAAACGTTATTTGAACGTAAGTAAGCAAACGCCAAATAAAATGGTGCTGGGAGACCTCAGCCAATATCCAATGTATGTTTTAGTGGCTGAAAGGTGTATTTGATACTGACTAAGAGTTTGTAATCTGGCTGAAGAAAGACTATCCAGGAAGGATTATAATATGCTAAGCCACCTTCAAGAATTTGGCAAAAAAAAAAAAGCATGGACGTTTTACGTGAGATAGTTGTTATTTGTAAATGGATTTGGAGATGTTTGGTTGCAACAGAGTGTTGGCGATATGAACAATTTCATTAATATACTACTGGCAAAAAGTTAAGGGTCATTGCCAACGCTGTCTCCCAGACCAAAACACTACAGCCAATGTTAAGAAGAATGACGCAAAAATCTTCCAAATTTATTCAAGAACAAATTCATTGGACCATTGCACGAAATCAACAATCAAACGTGGACAGCAGGCTTATGTCCAATCACCCTTCCTCAGGATCGTCACATAAGCCACAACTGAAAACTGCACCATTCAGTACCGAGTGTAGCCACCGTTTGCCGCCAGGCAAGCGGCACACAACGTCGACGCATGGAGTCCACCAGGGTCTGAAGAGTGTCCCGCGGTATGGCCTGCCACTCCTGCTGCAGAAAGAGA
>JADBJO010000705.1:27500-45000 GCA_016801955.1 Conus betulinus | reverse complement strand
AAACGTGATCAGATGTTCAGATTCTTTCATTGTCTTAGCATGTGACTGTGTGGCCCCCAACCTGCCTGTCCCTTCCACTGACCCTGTGTGGTCCCCAACCTGCCGATCCCTTCCACTGACCCTGTGTGGTCCCCAACCTGCCTGTCCCTTCCACTGACCCTGTGTGGTCCCCAACCTGCCGGTCCCTTCCACTGACCCTGTGTGGTCCCGAACCTGCCTGTCCCTTCCACTGACCCTGTGTGGTCCCCAACCTGCCGGTCCTTCCACTGACCCTGTGTGACCCTGTGTGGTCCCCAACCTGCCTGTCTCTTCCACTGACCCTGTGTGGTCCCCAACCTGCCGGTCCCTTCCACTGACCCTGTGTGGTCCCCAACCTGCCTGTCCCTTCCACTGACCCTGTGTGGTCCCCAACCTGCCGGTCCCTTCCACTGACCCTGTGTGGTCCCCAACCTGCCTGTCCCTTCCACTGACCTCTACATCACGGTGATCCTGTCGCGCACCCAGGCAGTGTAGGTAGGCGTGAGAAGGAGAGGTCACAGGTGCGAGAGAGGAACATGGGAGGTCAAAGGTGCAAGAGAGGAACATCGGGAGATGACAAAGGCAGGACCATGTCGGAGACTCTTTACAACCACTGGCTTTATTGCCTCGTCCTGCTTCGACGCCCCACTCCAAAAGACTTCATGGATCATCTGAAGGACAACATCTTGCAGGTCACCCAGTGTTTTGTCTTGTTTGACCTTGCTTTAAGTTATTGGTATGGTCACAGTTGCTGACTTTCATCACTATTCTGAAACTCCTTGGGACACACCACAAAACGTCATGAAACCCACTGGACATGTATGGATATATGATAAAAAAAAAAAGTATATATATATATATATATATATATATATGTATCTATGTATGTATGTATATAGAGAGAGAGAGAGAGAGAGAGAGAGAGAGAGAGAGAGAGAGAGAGAGTGTGTGCTCGCCTGTATGTGTGTGTGTGTGTGTGTGTGTGTGTGTGTGTGTGTGTGTGTGTGTGTGTGTGTTCTCTCTCTCTCTCTCTCTCTCTCTCTCTCTCTCTCTCTCTCTCTCTATATACATACATACATACATAGGTATAGATATCTTTCTTTCTGTCTCTCTGTCTCACTCTCACTCTCTCTCTCTCTCTCACACACACACACACACACACACACACCACACACACACACACGCACACACACAATATATATATATATATATATATACATATATAGAGCTGGCTCTTATGTCTTAGATTGTAGAAATAAGGGGGGGGGGGGGGGGGGTGGGGGGGGGGCTTTCATATCTGCAGTGGTAGATGATTCTGCCTAACTGACAGTATGTGCTTGAGTGGGTGAATGGGGAATAATAATGCTTCTCAAAATGAACCTTCTGCAGGCTTATAGTCTCCAAAGCAGGAGACAATCTCAAATGGGGAGAAGGCTCACTAACATATAACTCCTGGTCAGATACCGGTATTTCGAAACCTGATTGTTTCTCCTCAGTGACCGCAGAAAGTGGTAATTTGACTCCTCTGCCTTTTCGGTTTTAAGAAGAATGCTATACCAGAAAAAGGCTGGTGTGCAATACCGTAGTATGGTTGTTAAGTTTTCAAAAAACCAACCGAAAGTGCCACCTGCAGAAGCAAAAAAAAAAAAAAAAATCATGAAAGAGCAAAACACGCTACATTTTCTTGTGAAAAGTAGAAAATATAAAAAAGATAACCTCTTAAGACACAAGTGCTGAGGGCCAGTTCTTGGAATGAAATCCTCAAGGGACTAAATTACAGTAAACTAATAAATTCCAGGGATAAGTACCGAGCACCATTCCAGCAACTAACAGAGCAGCTAGGTGTTGCAATGACTGCCAGAAATATTGAATTATAAACAAAAGCTTGCTCTTATGTCTTAGATTGTAGAAATGGGGGGGGGGGGGGGGGGGGGGGGGGGGGGGGGGGGGTGGGGGGAGCCTTTCATATCTGCAGTGGTAGATGATTCTGCCTAACTGACAGTATGTGCTTGAGTGGGTGAATGGGGAATAATAAATGCTTCTCAAAATGAACCTTCAGCAAGCTTATAGTCTCCAAAGCAGGAGACAATCTCCAAAGGGGAGAAGGCTCACTAACATATAACTCCTGGTCAGATACCGGTATTTCGAAACCTGATTGTTTCTCCTCAGTGACCGCAGAAAGTGGTAATTTGACTCCTCTGCCTTTTCGTTTTAAGAAGAATGCTATACCAGAAAAAGGCTGGTGTGCAATACCGTAGTATGTTGTGTGAGTTTTCAAAAAACAAACGAAAGTGCCACCTAAGAAGCAAAAAAAAAAAAAAAAAAAAATCATGAAAGAGCAAAACAAGCTACATTTTCTTGTGAAAAGTAGAAATATATAAAAAGATAACCTCTTAAGACACAAGTGCTGAGGGCCAGTTCTTGGAATGAATCCGCAAGGGACTAAATTACAGTAAACTATAATAAATTCCAGGGATAAGTACCGAGCACCATTCCAGCAACTTACAGAGCAGCTAGGTGTTGCAATGACTGCAAGAAATATTGAATTATAAACAAAGCTTGCTCTAGTTAGGCAGAATCATCTACCACTGCAGATATGAAAGCTTATCACCCCCCCTATTTCTACAATCTAAGACATAAGAGCAAGCTTTGTTTATAATTCAATATTTCTTGCAGTCATTGCAACACCTAGCTGCTCTGTAAGTTGCTGGAATGGTGCTCGGTACTTATCCCTGGAATTTATTAGTTTACTGTAATTTAGTCCCTTGCGGATTTCATTCCAAGAACTGGCCCTCAGCACTTGTGTCTTAAGAGGTTATCTTTTTATATTTTCTACTTTTCACAAGAAAATGTAGCGTGTTTTGCTCTTTCATGATTTTTTTTTTTGCTTCTTAGGTGGCACTTTCGGTTGGTTTTTTGAAAACTAAACAAACCATACTACGGTATTGCACACACAGCCTTTTTCTGGTATAGCATTCTTCTTAAAACCGAAAAAGGCAGAGGAGTCAAATTACCACTTTCCGCGGTCACTGAGGAGAAACAATCAGGTTTCGAAATACCGGTATCTGACCAGGAGTTATATGTTAGTGAGCTTCTCCCCTTTGGAGATTGTCTCCTGCTTTGGAGACTATAAGCTGCAGAAGGTTCATTTTGAGAAGCATTTATTATTCCCCATTCACCCACTCAAACACATACTGTCAGTTAGGCAGAATCATCTACCACTGCAGATATGAAAGCTTATCACCCCCCCCCCCCCCTATTTCTACAATCTAAGACATAAGAGCAAGCTTTGTTTATAATTCAATATTTCTTTGCAGTCATTACAACACCTAGCTGCTCTGTAAGTTGCTGGAATGGTGCTCGGTACTTATCCCTGGAATTCATTAGTTTACTGTATATATATATATATATATATATATATATATATATATATATATGTGTGTGTGTGTGTGTGTGTGTGTGTGTGTGTGTGTCTTCAGCATAAGCGTAGCTTAGTTACTATCCAAGGATATAGCAGTCATTCTGTGGATGTGTCTTATGGGGTGAGGAAAAGGGAGGGAAGGGGCTTAGGAGGCGTCGTAAAGTGTCAGGGGAGGTTGAATTAATGCAAGAATCGCATTTGGGGCAGACAAGCAAAGGGTAAGGAAAAAAAAGGGGGGGGGGGGGGGGGGGGGGGGGATGGGGGCGAAAGAGTTTTTGACAGAGTTTTTTTGCTTTCTGAATTTTTCAAAGAAGAGGACCCTAAGAGATTGATACATAATCAGAAGATCACCTGTAGAATCCCTCGATGTCTTTGCCATCCGTTGAATCTCACCAGCAGAATTGTTCAATCTAATTGTCAACCATTAGTCTCTGACCAGTAGAATCCCTCCATCTCATGGACATTGGCAGAACCTCACCAGTAGAATCCCTCCATCTCATTAACATCAGTAGAATATCACCAGTCGAATCCCTCCATCTGAATTTTTTTCAGTAAATCTCATCCGTAAAAATCCCTCGATTTCATTGCCATCAAGGGAGTCTCACCAGTCGTATCCCCCATCTCATTCCCATCAGTAGCATATATCTCCATTTGAATCCCTAGAACTCATTACCATCAGCAGACACTCACAAGTAGAATCTCCCCATCTCATTGCCTTCAGCATATAATACAACAAGTAGGACCCCGCCATCTCACTGCCGCAGCATGACAACACAAATAGAATCCTTCCATCTCATTGCCATCAGTGAAATCTCATCAGTGGCGCCCATTGATCGCATTCCCATCAGTAGAATCTCAACAATGGAATCTTTCTACTTTATTGCTATTGGAAGAATCTCACCAGTCAAATAAAAATACAAATCAACCCATGTTATTGCCATCAGTATAATCTCACCAGCTGAATCCCTCCCTGCCTCACTGTCATCTGTAGAATCTCACCAGTAACATTCCTCTATTCCATTCCCATAAGTCGAACCTCACCAATAGAATCCCGAGATCTCATTACAATTCTTAGGATCTCACCAGTCAGACCCCTCCATCGCAATACCATTATTAAAATATCACTAGTGCAATCCCTCCCTCTCATTGCCATCAGTAGAGTCTCATCAATGGTATCCTTCCATGTTATTACCGTCAGGAGAATATCCCCAGTATAATCCCTCCATCTCATTGACATCAGTAGACTATCCCCAATAGAAACCCTCCATCTCACTACCATCAGTAGAATATCCACATTAGAATCCATCCATCTCATTGCCATCAGTAGAATCTTATCAGTAACGTCACCCCCCCCCCCCCCCCCCCCCACCCCCCCCCCCCCCCACTTCATTGCAATCAGTGGAATCTCACTAGTCGAATCCCTCCATCTTATTACCATCAGTAGAATCTCGTCAATAGAATCCCTCTATCTCATTGTCATCAGCAGAATCTCACCAGTAGAATCCCTCCATCTCATTGCCATCAGCAGAATCTCACCAGTAGAACCCATCAATCTCATTGCCGTCAGCAGAATCTCACCAGTAGAACCTCTCTATCTCACTGCCATCAGTAGAATCTCATCAGTAACGTCCCCCAACTTCATTGCAATCAGTGGAATCTCACAAGTCGAATCCCTCCATCTTATTGCCCTCAGTAGAATTTTATCAGTAGAATCGTCCCATTTCCTCCCAATGAGTCGTATCTCACCAGTGGAATCCCCCATCTCATTGCCATCTCTTGAACCTCGCCAGTCAAATCCCTTGATCTCACTGCCATCAGTAAAATCTCAGAATCAAATCCCTCCAGCTCATTCCTATCAGCAGAATTTCACCAGTACACTGCCTTCATCTTACTGCCATCAGCAAAATCTCACCAGTCAAATCCCTCCTCCTCCTCGCCATCATTAGAACCTCACCAGTCCAATTCCCCCCATCTCATTACAGTTACTAGAATCTCGACAGTAAAATCCCTCTATCTCAATGCCATCACTAAAATCTCACCAGTCCAATTTCTCCATTTCATCGCCGTCAGTGGAATCTTACCAGCCGAATCTCTTCGTCTCATTAATATCAGTTATATGTTAATTGTTAATATATTAATTGTTCAACATAATATCAGTAGGATCTCATCAGTCGAATCCCACGATTTCATAACCATCAGTACAACCCCACCAACCAAGTCCTTCTATCTCATTGCCATCAGTAGATTATCATCAAGAGAATCCCTCCATCTCACTGCCATCTGTAGTTAAATCTCACTGGTAGAATACCTCCTTCTCATTGCCATGAGTAGAATCTCACCAACACAATCCATTCATCTCATTGCCGTCAGTAGAATCTGACCAGTCAGATCCTTCCTTCTCATTTTGATCATGAAAATCTCACCGGTACAATCCCTCCATCTCATTGCCATCAATATAATGTCATGGTACAGTTACATCAGTAAATCTCGTCAGTAGAACCCCTCCATCTCATTGCCATCAGTAGAATCTCGTCAGTAGAATCCCTCCATCTCGTTGCCATCGGAATAATCTCACCGGTAGAATCCTTCCAACTTATTGCCATCAGTATAATTTCGTCTGTAGAATTCTTCCATCTCATTGATGTTTGAAGATTTTTCACCAGTCGAATCCCTCCATCTCGTTGCCATTAGCAGAATCTTACCAGTACAATTCCTCCACTTCATTGACATCAGTAGAATCTCACCAGCAAACCCCCTCCATCTCATCTTTGTCAGTACAATATTACCCATTGAATCACTCCATCTCATTCCCATCAGTAGAATCTCACCAGTAGAATCCCTATATCTCATTGCCATCGGTAGAATCTCATCAGTAAAAAATTCCTCTATCTCATTGCCATCCGTACAATCTCACTACTAGATCCATCCATCTCACTGCCCATCAGTAGAACCTCACCAGTAGAATGTCTCCATCTCATTGCCATCGGTAGAATCTCACGAATAGAATTCCTCCATCTCACTGCCATCAGTAGAATCTCACTAGTCGAATCCCTCCATCTCATTGCCATCAGTAGAATCTCACCAGTCGAATCCATCCATCTCATTCCCATCAGTAGAATCTCATCAGTCGAATCCTTCCAACTCACTGCCGTAAGTAGAATCTCGTGAGCAAAATCCATACATGTTATTACCATCAGTAGTATCTCACCAGTAGAATCCCTCCATCTCATTACCATCAGTAGAATCCCTCCATCTGATTGTCATCAGCAGAATCTCGTCAATAGAATGCCTGCATCTGATTACCATCAGTAGAATCTCGTCAGTAGAATTCCTTTATCTCATTGCCGTCAGTAGAATCGACTCAATAAAATCCCTCCATCTCATTGCCATCAGTAGATTCTTGTCAGTAGAATTCCTTTTTCTAATTGCCGTCAGTAGAATCTCGTCAATAGAATCCCTCATCTTATTACCATCAGTAGAATCTCGTCAGTAGAATCCCTCATTACCATCAGTAGAATGTCACAGTAGAATCCCTCCATCTCATTACCATCAGAAGAATCTCGTCCGTGAATCCCTCCATCTCATTGCCATCAGTAAAAATCTCGTCAAAAGAATCCCTCCATCTCATTACCATCAGAAGAATCTCGTCCGTGAATCACCTCCATCTCATTGCCATCAGTAGAATTTCGTCAATAGAATCCCTCCATCTCATTGCCATCAGTAGAATATCCCCAGTAAATCCCTCATTCTCATTACCATCAGTAGAATCCCTCCCTCTCATTGTCATCAGCAGAATCTCACCAGTACAATCCATCCATCTCATTGCCATCAGTAGAATCTCACCAGTACAATCCCTCCATCTCACTGTCATCAGTAGAATCTTGTCAGTAGAATCTCTCCATCTCATTGCCATTAGTAGAATCTCGTCAGTAGAATCCCTCCATCTGATTGTCATCAGTAGAATCTTGTCATCAGAATCCGTCCATCTCATTGTCATCATTAGAATCTTGTCAATAGAATCCCTCCATCTCATTGCCATCAGTAGAATCTTGTCAGTAGAATCCCTCTATCTGATTGTCATCAGTACAATCTCTCCACTAGAAAATCCTCCATCTCATTGCCATCCACTGAACGATGTCCTGAACCCTTCCGTCCCCTCTCTCCTGCAGGGTCCGGCACACCGTGAGTACGTTCTGATGCAGCTGCAACTGTTGAAGGATCACGACATGACGAACGAGCTGCTTAATTACCGAGATGACAGCAAAAATGATCTACTGCATCTGGCCGCCATTTTCCACGGTGACGTTAAGGTGATGACGCAGCTGGCCTTGCTATCTCCACAACTGCTGAAACTAAAGGTTGGAGTCAACAGTTACGAATTAAGCACGTCACAATGTATCCATCATTGGCTTGGAAACGACTATAAAGTGTATTTAAGAACAAAAAGGAACGCGGGGGGGGCGGGGGGCAGGGTGGCCTGGCTGAGGGGTGCGGAGGTGCAGAAAAAAGAATGTATGTATAGGGGACGATGGGTGAGGGGGGGGGGGGGGGGGGGGGGGGTGGTGGTGGACGGAGATAAAAAGAAGGGCGTGCTAGTATTATGGCCCCTTTGCTGACAGTGTAAAAGTGGAAGTTGCGAATTCTGTCGTTGGAAAGAGAGAGAGAGAGAGAGAGAGAGAGAGAGAGAGAGAGAGAGAGAGAGAGAGAGAGAGAGAGAGAGACCGACCGACCGATCGACAGACAGACAGACAGACAGACAGACAGACAGAAGAATAGATAGATAGGTAGCTAGATAGATCGATAGAAAAGATATCTCGAAAGTATCAACTCTTGCTTCTCAAGCTTTTTTTTTCTTTCTTTGGCGTTTGACAGCTACGCAGTCAGAGTCGAAGTCCGAGGGATGCCACAAAATCGGACGTCCGGCGAAGATCGGCTGCCATTCCCCACAGCTTGGCGTTGATGTCCGCACGCCCTGGCCAAGATGCTGCTGCGTCTCCTCGTACATGGGGCAGTCTTGGAGAATACGGGATGGGGTCTGGTCAGCCTGGCCGCAATCACATAGGGATGTGGCTGCCACTCCAGTCCTCTTCAGGTGTGCTCTGAGGCCGCGGTCCTGTGCGAAGGTGGTAGATGGTAATCTGGTGTTTCCTCTCCAGTGTCCTGATGGGATCCTGGTGCGCCTGGTAGCCTCCGTTTAGGGTGACCCAGCCTCTTCGGAATCTGCTGAGGAGGAGAGTTTTGGCTTCCTCGTACGTGGCAGGAACAGTCAGCTGTGTGAGCTGGCTTCCTTCCTTAGCAAGGTGGTTTGCACGCTCGTGGGCAGGCACCACTGGGAGGGTTGTTGGGGCTTGGGTCAGGGCTGCGAGGAAGGCCTTGAGGGACTGGATCAGTGGACCAGGATCAGGGGAGTCAAGGGCCTGGAATGTGGACATTGAGTCAGTGAAGATGGGGATGCTGGCAAGGGACTTTCCACAGGAGAGGAATTCTGCTGCTGTTGTGATGGCCAGAAATTCAGATCTGAAATTGGAGCAGAGCTTTCCTCCAGGGAATGCGGTGCTGCTGCACTCTGCATCGGGAAAAATCTGACGTAGATACCACGGCCTCCGTTGTGTGTGGCTTCCTCTGCTGATCCGTCCGTGTATACATGCGTCCAGGAGCTGGCTGGGTAGGACTCCTCTATCATGGCCAGAGTCAGGATCTTGAGAGTAGCTGGTTGCTGGTCTTTGGTGGTGATGATGTCAGGAACTCTGAGGCTGGTGGTGGCCTCTATCTCTTGGTCGAGCCTGCAGTCAGGCAAGGCAAGGTCAACGCGGGGCTTCCCTTCTGCCACCAGAACATCGTTGTGCTGTGCTCTAAGTGTCTTATACTGGTGGTTGAGGCTCTGCCGTTTGAGACGGTTCTTTGTGGGCTGCTCCAGTCTGTGGTGTAGGTGGTGTGTGAGGCAGTCTTCTGAGCTTCTCGCCCTGCATCAGGACTTTCAGGTCGCGTCTCCTTTCAAGGGCTCGACGTTAGCAGTTTTTCTCCATGTCATGGATCGGCGTGGACCTCATGGCTCCAAGAATGAGGCGAAGTCCCATGTTTTGGACATTGTCGAGCCTGCTCTTGTTGGTCTTGGAGGCTGTGCCCCACGAGGTTGTGACGTACTCCATGGTGGGCCTGACTGCTCACGTGTAGACCCTGGCGAGAAGCCTACTGTCCGCTCCCCAAGTCGTCCCGGCCAGCTTCTTCTGCAGGACTGGCTTGCGGATGCCTCTCCTCTTCTTCATCTCCTCAATCTGGGGCTTCCAGGTCAGGCGAGCGTCCAACTTGACGCCAAGGAATGTTGGTGTGTCCATCTGGGGCAAGACCTGTCCCTGGAGCCTCAGCTTGACTTGCTTGTTGGCGGTGGAGAGAGAGAAGAGTGTTGCGTCTGTCTTCGTGGTCTTGAACTCAAGACCCCAGTCGTCTGTCCATGTGGCGATATTGCTGACGACTTCCTGAAGCCGGTAGGAGGCCGTGCTGGTGTATTCAGAGGATGTCCATACTGCCAGGTCGTCTGTATGCAGACTGTTGGAGACGTGCTTCGTCATGTTGTCTGTTAATATCGTTGATATACAACAGGAACAATGTTGGGGAAAGTACTCCTCCCTGGGAGACACCCTCGCGCAGCTTGACCTTTCTGCTGTGGAAGCCATCTAGTTTGACCCTTTTCTCATCAAGCAAATTCCCCACTTTATCATCTTAGAGCAACGGAGAAAAGGGAATCAGAATATGGTTAAGCCATTACAAATATTCTGGCGTCAATACGTTTTCAACGAGCCAAAGATATCTCTGTTGAAGAGAGCGGACTACAGTTACCTGGCTGGGGTGTTGGGTAACTGAACTTTTACTTCCAAAAATGTTAGATCATTTCCAAGGGGAGCAATATGACGTGAGGGCACGTCTCTTACCTCAGTTGTGAAGATTTTACATCTGTGTCCGATGAGTAAGCCAGGCTCACTCTGATCTGGCTGAAATTCTCTGTCACTTAGAAGATATAGTCACTCCTCTGCGTTCTAGTCCCGTCCCCTTCCCCTAGGTCAGAACCACCACTGACCTCCTTGACCTAGCCTGCAAGGACAGCTAACGCTCTGACCGGACATTAAACAGTGCAACCAATGCGAGCAAGCGAACCACGTAACTACGCTTGAACTGGCTCAAGTAGGTACGGGTGTGGTTCTAAAGGAGATGACGGGGTAAACTAGGTCTCACGCCACACTCTCCATAGCACACTCCCAATACTGGGGCCCCAACCTCACTCAGAGGAAAAGGACCCCCTTCAAACTCTAGGGTCCAGCCAACCGCCCACTAACTGCTTGTGACTGCACAGCCATACACAGCTCGAACAGAATACAAACAAATATGACCAAATCTGCCCGACACAGCTCGAACAGAATACAAACAAATATGACCAAATCTGCCCGACACAGCTCGAACAGAATACAAACAAAAATATGACCAAATCTGCCCGACACAGCTCGAACAAAATACAAACAAATATGACCAAATCTGCCCGACACAGCTCGAACAGAATACAAACAAATATGACCAAATCTGCCCGACACAGCTCGAACAGAATACAAACAAATATGACTAAATCTGCCCGTGAGACCCCCCCCCCCCCCCCCCCCGCAATCGATCCCCCCCTTCCCCCCATGGAAGAGCTTGGAGTGCAATATCCCGAACGAGCTCCCACTTGTTACGTCACACTGGGTTGCCACTAAGGTCAGACCCAGAGTGAGTTTGCTTCAAAAGGAATCACACTCCAGCCTGCCAGGTAGACCCACAGAACAAAACTCCTGAACAAAGAGGGATGAAGACACCACAAGCTGTTTATTCTACACATAAATAACAGCCAAAGGGATGGGGAAGGGGTGAAAAATGGAACGAAAGAATGAGATTGAAAAAGTAAACGAAAGTTTGGGCAACTAAAAAGGATAAAGGAATCAAACGATCAAGGACTGGAGGCCTAGGCATACTTAAGACAATCAAACAATGTCTTTTGCAATTGCTAGTAATGCATTAAAAAAACATTACCTCTCTCTCTCTCTCTCTCTCTCTCTCTCTCTCTCTCTCTCTCTCTCTCTCTCTTCCTGTCCAGTTAAAGACATTATTGCAAAACGAAAATGCTGTCAAAATGAGAGATGTTGCGATGTTTGTACATTACGCTTTACGTTTTAGAGAGGAAACAGTTGTAATGAAATGCTATAAGCCTAAGTTGTTACTTTTGTTATCGCCAAATGATCATCCTTATTATTTGATTTTTTAAAATATAAATCATTCATTTTCATAGCATAAAGAATTTCATGTTACGTGTCTCATGTGGATAGGCTGGAGGACTCACACTAAAGCCACGAGTTCATGAGTTCACGAGTTCTCTCTCTCTCTCTCTCTCTCTCTCTCTCTCTCTCTCTCTCTCTCTCTCTCTCTCCAAGTCCCAACGTCCAATTCTTCCCCCACATACGAGGGGTCCCACTAGTCCTAGACTCAAACACGGCTAGGCGACACCACTGCCCAACACTCTTTTACTGACCCTAGCCCAAGACGAACAGCAGCAGCAAAGACGACGGCGGCTCTCGCTTCTTTGCAAAGCGAGCAGCAACAAACGAGAGGGGTTCGGAGGGGCGACGGCCGAAGAATCTGAAGACAGAGCTGCCGGCTCAGACGATGAGACCTCGCTCACATGTGACGAGGGATCTGAAGTTGAGTCTGAAGTCAAACCTGTCACTGATCATAAATACGAAGTATACGAAGCGCTGCAACATTGGTAGCGCGTGTAAGTTTCACGTCGAAGAAGCAGGAGGGGAGGTGAGGGTTTAGTGAGAGTAACGAGATGAGAGGAGGTCTAGGGCTTTAAACTACATCTATTTGCTTCCTAAAAAAAAACAACGTGCTATATTGACAAAAAAAATAACTTCTGTTCTTCAAAAATCCATAACTTTTATTCAAGATAAATCTCCCCTTCCTTTCATCACGTCAACGCTTTTCTTTACAAAAGGGAGACAAATCCACCCCAAAGTGGGAACATTCAGTTCAGCCAGGAAGGTTTCAAGTTTTAAACAGAAAAACATAAAGGAAAACATCAGTTCTTGGAAGGAGTGAACCATCAATTACACAAGAAAAAGAAAAAGATACACACGAAGGTGCTGGTGGGACCCAGAGAAGAACAGTCCCCAACCGCCAAACAGACCAGCTGGGAGCAATCCTCCACCCCCTTGAAAGCCTGCGCTGTGTTCATATAGGGTGCTGGCACGCATAGGGCATTCCATTAACAGGTGAAGGGACTTAATTGCTCCCTGGCAGATGCCATTGTGTGATGGCCACTGGATGTGGCACAACACAACTTCCAAGGGAGCATTCCCATGGGTGTACCAGCCCATCTTCATGACTGCAGAGCCCACCGGCAAAAATCACCACCGTCAAGCAACTGCCGCGCGCATCCCGTAGCCTCACTCGCTGCTGTTCCGCTGACAGATAATGACAGTAGTACTCCAGACACGGCCAAGCTTTCGCCATGTCTTACGTGCTCTCTGAAGAGAATTCCAGGTCACAGCCTTTCCCCGTTGTCAACAGGACTTTCCCTGCGGCCAGTGAGTCTTTTCTCACTGTCACTGGACCTTTGCCAGAGTCAGTCAAAGGGCAGACAAGAAAAAGACACAAACGAAGGTGCGAGTAGGACCCAGAGAAATACTGTCCTCAACCGCCTCAAACCAGCTGGGAGCAATCCTTCACCACCCTTGGAAGCCTGCGCTGTGTTCACATAGGGTGCAGGCACGCCTGGGGCATTGCATGACAAAGGACTGAATCATCAATTATACAAACATGCAGTGCACCGTGTAGAGCAGAACGAAAAATGACACGGGAGAAATTAAGTAACAACGCTGAACTTTCCTGTCCATTAGCGTTTATGAAAACACAGGTGACTGGAACATTAATTCACTTGCTTATGAACAATAATTGCCTCTCTGCGACTTAGAGGAATTATATGGAACAAAGCAAACGAAAAACGAGGTTGAAGAACAAAACCAAAATCACACTCCTTCTGATTCGGCTTGCGGCTCCTCAGAGAGAGAGAGAGAGAGAGAGAGAGAGAGAGAGAGAGAGAGAGAGTTGGGCTGAGAATCCTTGCTGAAAAGAAAAAACAACCTCTGAGCACACCCCAGCCAATCTGTCAACCGTACGAGAAAGTTGCTGAACAACAAAAACAACATGAAATAGAAATATCAGCTGACGGTAGGAGATAAAGCTTAACGGCTAATTCTAATCCGTGTTGCGAATTCTCACAAGAATTCTAAGCTCAAAGTCGATTTCCTAAATTACAATGAGCTAACCGAAATAGTTATATTCAAATGAGCGCAAAGAGCTGACCATTAGAATTCCCGCCAATACAGTAAACAACAAACAAACTGCTCAAAGCATAAGCATTTATCTTTACCCAGTTTTGCACCAAGCTTTCAAGTTAAAACACCATCTCGTTCATGGCTGGAAAGAAAAATAAGCATGGCGACGGCCCCATCAACCAGACAACCAGAACGCCAGTCCGCCAGAACGCCAATCAACCAGAACGCTAGTCTGCCAGACCACCAGCGAACCAGAACGCCAGTCCACTAGACAACCAGTCAACCAGATGGCCAGTCCACTAGACAGGTTCCTCCCCAGGCTGGCCGCTGCTGACCCTGCTTCTTGGCTCCCTCTCTCAGCTTCTCATTCGTTCTTAGAAAAGATTTATATAGTCTATGTACAAATGAGTAAGGTCATTGACTACACAAATGAAGGCAATTTCTCCTCCTCTTCCTCCTCTTCCTCCTCCTTCTTCTTCTCTTCCTCCTCCTGCTCTGTCCTCTTCTTGTTCTCCTTCTTCTTCGCCTACTTCTTTTCCTCGAACACTGTCAAACACACGCCAATCTCTTGCGCTAAGTGCGCTGTATGTTCTCCAGGCTTCTGCAGAGTTTCCTTGCCCGCAGATGTTTCCATTGCCCAGACCTAACGCCTGCGGGTCTTGTGTATTGGGCACGTCTGAGGCAGATGGTCTGTCGTCATGCTGGTAGCTGGTAGCAGATACACGGGTCTGAGTGGCCAATATGGAACTTGGTGCAAAAAGGGTGGAGGAAGAGGGATGGCGAACTTGGTGTGTAAATGGTGGGTGAAGGGACCGTGGCCCGTTCACAGTTTGGAAACAGCCACCTGCTCGGACCTTGTCATCAGGTGGTACGGATCGTATTTCAAGAGTTGCCTAATGGGGTCTTGGCTTCACCCCAAAGCATGCACTTCAGTGGATTTAACATGTCTTGAAAAGTGTGCAGCTGGAGTAGTCTAAGAGCGCGAACTTTGACGCCGAAAAAAACTAAGCTTTTTTTTTTTTTTTTTTTTTTTTTAACATCATGGTCGGTTTGTTCAGGTCCTTCATTCGTTTTTTTTTTCCTTTCCACATAAGCTCCCTACATAATCTAGTAACAGCTTGAATGCATAAGGATTGTCCTTTAGAATGAGTGAACAGTGTAAAAAAAAAACAGGCGCCTCGAGTTCTGTTTTCTTTCCTCTGTTCAGTTGGGCAATATGGAAATCCCGATTCATGTGCTTACATTCCAGCTGAAGCAAATTCCAAGTTCATGGGTGGGATTCGCGATCAACCTACTGTGACGCGAAGAATTTGTTGAAGCCCAGTCAACATTCTGCCGGTCAAAACTGGAATTCAGTCCATATTGGAATTCGAGTTTGGACAAGCCCAAACTGCAGGATATGATGGAATTGTGTTATTGTGTCGTATGGATACAAATGGCACTGTTGTTTTCAGTATGCAGTCAGTCTGAAGCAGCACACACACACACACACACACACACACACACACACACACACACACACACACACACATTTGCCACACACACACATACACACATACACATTTGCCACACACAAACACTTTTTGGACAGAATCTCTCGTCACCACTGGCAGTCAAACTGTTTCAAACGAACTGACTGACTGCTGAGTGTTGCAGCCATGTTGCTTTGTATATTGTTCACCAGACAGGCAGAACACTACTCGGTCGGGCACTCATAGGGGCAAAGAGCGTTGAATTGATTTCAGTGCTCTGAGTCAGGTGTCAGTGATACAACCGACTGTGCCACCTGCTCACTCAGAAACTGATATCTTTTCATACTTGTGTTACCAAGCAGAGTTAAATGCAGTATTTTCAAACAGCCAAAAGTCAAAAATACACTCACAAATGTGTGTGTGTGTGTGTGTGTGTGTGTGTGTGTGTGTGTGTGTGTGTGTGTGTATTCCATTTTGAACCTAAATTCCAGTTTGAACTAGCGGTTAGTCCAAATTAGAATCTCAATATGGCCCTATCCAGCCTGGCTGAGATGAGAACAGGCTGGATTCCGCAGTGAAAGATCATGCACAGACCACATAGCTGCTCTCCGTATTATCATCGAGCGGTCACTGGAATGGAACTCGCCCTGTGTGTCACCTTCGTCGACTTCGAAAAGGCCTTTGATAGCATCGACAGATCAACCCTCTGGAAGCTTCTTTCCCACCATGGCGTCCCAGAGAAGTTCGTAAACCTCATCTGAGCAGCATATGAACCATCAACATGCCATCTGGTACACGGTGGATCCCTGACGGAACCCTTTGACATCTTGAGTGGCGTTCGTCAGGGCTGCCTGTTCTCACCGTTCCTGTTCCTGATTGCCATCGACTGGATCATGAAGAGAACGATACAAGACCAACAACGAGGCATCCAGTGGACCCTGACCTCCCAGCTGGAAGACATTGACTTTGCCGATGATGTTGCCTGCTGCTGTCCCACCGTCACAGCCACATGCAGGAAAAACCACTGCCCTGGACAGTACTGCCACACGGACGGGACTGAAGATCAGTAAGGTAAAAACCAGGGTGATGAGGATCAATGAGGTCAACGACAACAACATTGTACTAGATGGAGACCTGGAGAACGTTGACAACTTCACATACCTCGGCAGCTTTGTCAACAAGGACGGGGGCACAGACAAACACATTCAAACAAGAATAGGCAAGGCATCCGCAGCTTTCAAGATGCTCCGACCTGTTTGGACCTCACACACCATCTCTGCAAAAACCAAGATCCGCATCTTCAACACAAATGTGAAGTCTGTGCTTCTCTATGCCTGTGAAACGTGGCGCACCACCAAGTCATCGACACACCACCTGCAGACCTTTGTGAACAGATGATGCTTGAGGTACATCTATAGCATCAGGTGGCAGGACATGGCCACAAACGAAGACTTGTGGAGAAGAGCTGGACAAGAGCCCATTGAAAATCAACTTAAGCGCAGGAAGTGGGGCTGGCTTGGTCATACCCTGAGAAAACGGTTATCCAGCATTGTCGGCCATGCTTTGCGATGGAACCTACAGGGAAGACGCAAGAGAGGCCGACCGTCCACAACCTGAAGAAGATCAATGGAGGCGGAGACGACTCGACTGGGCTATTCCTGGGGCCAGCTAGAAGTCGCCGCCCAGGACAGGCAGAGATGGAGAAAGCTCGTGGATGACCTATGCTTCACTAGGAGCCAACGGGATTAAGTAAGTACGGCCTAGACCGTTTTAAGATTCCAGTGTGGAGTAGACTTTTGCTAGACCAAACTGGAATCTTAATATGGATTAGGCCATATTGAAATTCTGGTTTGGACTGGTAAAAGTCTAGTCCAAACTAGAATCTTAATACGGCCTGGGCCATATTGAGATTCTAGTTTGGACTAGACCAATTCCGGATTGGACTGGATTCCAGTCTGGGCTGTGACACACACACACACACACACACACACACACACACACACACACACACACACATATATATATATATATATATATATATATATATATATATATATATATACAGAGAGAGAGAGAGAGAGAGAGAGAGAGAGAGAATTAAAATTAAAGCTTGCTCTAATGTCTTAGACTGAAAAAATAGGGGTCGATAAGCATTAGTATCAGCAGTGGTAGATAATTCTGCCTGAATGTTGCTCATTTACTTATCCTTGGAATTTATTAGTTGTGTGTGT
>JADBJO010000705.1:0-25000 GCA_016801955.1 Conus betulinus | reverse complement strand
GAAGTGATGGTCCAGGTTGAAAGGACAGATTGTGAGGTTGGTCATCGGCAAGAAATCTTCATCCTTGTGTTTTAAAGACCTCTCTCTCTCTCTCTCTCTCTCTCTCTCTCTCTCCGGGTAGGCGGTGGGTCCCCGCTTCGACGCCACCGTCATGATGGGTGAGCTCCCTTTGAGCGTGGCAGCCTTGACCTTCAACCTGGAAATGGTGGATCTGCTGCTGCAACATGGCGCCAAACTGCACGCGACCAACACGCAGGGCGACACCGTGCTGCACTCGCTGCTGCGCTTTGCGCCTCTGTACCCGGAGAGGGAGGAAGAGGTGGCGGAGATGATGCGACAGATCCACAAACGTCTGCAATCTCCGAAGACGGCCCCTTCGCCCCAGGTGATGGAACAGACCCGCTATGGTACAGAACAAACAAGTACTGAAGTAGGGGAACTTGCTCCCATGATGAAATAAATTCAAGCCCGTAACTCTAAACGAATTGCTGCGTACGACACCGAACCACCTAGCAGATATGACAGCACAGCGTATTCCGAACAAAAAAGAGACATCCTCCAAAAAGCATGTTGCTAGTTTGCCTGTATACTCCATACCGCACACATCTACACAGCAGCAACTGGAAAAATAAACAAATGCAAATTAACATCTTTTCAAGACCGGCCCAGCCTTTTCAATCTAGAAAATGGTCAGACAAGTACATGGGCGAACAGTAACAAATACAGTTAACCTCATTTTTATTGAAAAGAAACATGAAAAGAAACGTTAAATGAGGCAGGGAACAGTTTGGGTCGGTGGGGCTGAGAGGGGGTATCCTTGTTTTTTCTGTGCGCTCTGTGCTGTCATATCAGCTAGACGGTTCGTAAACAGCATTCGTCTGGAGTCACACAGGCGTGCACGTATTTCATCATGGGCGCAAGATTCACCCCATTTGTTTGTTTTTTACTGCTTACTGTTTCCTGTGTCATTTAAGATTTCCTTTCAGACCCGCTAGGTGAACTAGACTGGGCCGCGGTCTTGGGAAATAGCCCTGAGAGGTGAGAGTTTAAAAAAAATGCCCACAGTTCCTACGTACCCAGGGCTGGATGGGGGTGAAGTGGGGGGGGGTGTGTGGAGGGTGCCTGGGTGCCCCGACCTCCCTTCCCCTCCCTTATACCCGGATATGCAATTTTTTTTATGTGTATAGGGCTCCCAGGCTCCCTATGGCAACCAGGCTCCCCACCCCCACCCCTTGGTTTCTGCTCTCCCTCCTCCCACTCTATCCCTTTCTGTCTCGTGAAGAACATTTGTTGAGGTGCTTTGTGTGATAGTGGCCGACTTTGGGAGAGGATCATTCACCCACCCCCGTCTCCCCCCCTCTTGTACAAAAATGGGGGTGGGGGTGTGGGGTGTGGGGGTGTGGGGGGAGGAACTATTCCCCCACCTCCATCCTAATCCCATCGCCTGCTTTTACATAATTTTGGGAGAGGATTACACACACACACACACACACACACACACAGACACAACATATCATAGGGTGCCGTTTTTAATTAAAAAAAAAAATTGACGTTCATACTTTTTTAATGCTACTTATATGCACCGTGCAGTATCTACATTGTCACCGTTTGTTTATCCGCTAGTGACATGCTTTATGTATGAGGAATTATCAGTAATTGATTTACACTGCAGTGCTGCTCAGCACAACCCCTAAACATAACTAAGGCACCAACACAGGATGCCAAATAACGCTTATTGAACACACGGTACAGAACAGGGCGTAGAATGGATGTCACGCGGAGGACGTTCAGCGTGAGTGACCCTGCAGTCTTCATGGGACAAATGCCTCGCGTCCATTTTGCGCCCAGTTTAAGGAGAAAAGTGATTGTTGGTTGTTCATTGTCATTGTCTTTAATGTCATTTGTCTGGCCTGGAGAAGACCAAAGAGGTTTTTTTTTGCTTTGAGGGTGAGATTAACGTCCTATCGGCCTGAGGCCCTTAAGGACAAGCTTCCTGCAGACTTAAGTCTGCATAATTGTGGCAACTGCTGTCGCCTGGCAGTAGTGGGTAGTTTCAATGGGAGTCGTCGTATTTGTCTCTGAGAGCTCGTGTTCCTCCTGCACATTGGCTCAATTCTGGTCGTGATCTTCTTGAATGTTGATTCAAGTTTGGTGGAATTAGTCTTGAACGTTGGTCAATTTCAGGTCGTTGGTCGACCGACGATGGGCGTCGGTGTGTGTTGCCTGCTGTCCCCCAAACATCAGGCTGTCTTCAGGACCACCGGGCGGCCTTCTTCATGCTCGGGTGGTGATGGTCCTGTGCCGCGTGAGGCCGCCTCAAGGAGGGAGCAGGACGAAAGTCATTGGAGCGCTGCACGAGTCCCTAAAACTTGGCGGGCACTCGCTGACTGCGGCCGAGAGGGCAATTTTTCAGCCCAACCCCCTAAGGAGTGCCCCCATGTCTGTCACCCCACAAAACAGCATGGTATTCCAGGCCACGGTAGTCACAGTCACGCAGCGCTCCTTCGCCAATCGCCCCACATCTCCAGGAGCTGTCCCTCGGCGACACAGGCAAGACCCGCCATCACCCACATGGCTGGAAGGTTGTATGCGCCGCCCGACACTGATCTCTTACGTCAGTGTCCCTCAAAGGAGAGCTGCCACCTCTCCCCTGGCGTCCACTGCTATGCCACACTCGCAGTGAACTGCGACCAAAGAGGTCAAAACGCAATGTGTTTTATCTTGTAATTTGTTTCTCTTTCGTTCGCCGGAACAGTAAATCTTTCAAGTTTCCTTCAGTTTCCGCCTGCAGTCACAACACTTCAAAAGCCCATTCTGTTTTCATTCATGAACTGACTCAAAGGGTGCGTGCAGAATCCCTTCCACTGTGACGGGGGTCTGCGCTCTCCCGCGTGCTGTGTTAGTCACGCTTTGTGTTCTGTTGGCACAGGTGGATCCTCGCTCTGTCTGGCTCATGGAGAACGACGAAGGGCTGACGGCACTGAGACTGGCAGCGGCTCTGGCTCTGCCCTTACTCTTCCGGCTGATCCTGCAACTGGAGGGCGTGTACTGTCAGCTGGACCGTCACGACGGCCTCTTCGACTCCCTCCTGTACGACGTCACCGAGATCGACCCGGTGGCGCATCAGCAGTGGCAAGAGGCCAACACCCCACATTATTATCAAGGACGTCGCAGGGGGTGGTGCCAGTGCAGGCTCTCGACTCTCTCTCCCCGACCTACTACAGCATGAAGCACGAGGGCTGCTGCCCGGGGGTGGGCACCCCGTCCCCTTCCGCCATGAGATGAAGAGAGGGCAGAGAGAGACTCGAGTCCGTGTTGGAGATCATCTGCGAGACGGGGCGGGTCGACAAGGCCTTCCAGATTCTCAACATGTATGTGGTGTGGAACGTCGTCAAGGCCAAGTGGAGGCGCTACCGCTGGTGGTTCCTGCTGTGGGCGTTCGTCCACCTCTTCCCTCATGATCCTGGTCACCGCCCACGCTATCTGCAAGGCCAGGCTGATCCAGGCTGAAGAGGAGCGGAGACGGGATCCAGGCGTGTCCACACCAGACGTTTCTGTTTCCGACAAGACGTTCGTCCAGGTGATGGCCGGCTGCTGCTGCTGCCGCTGTCGGTGATGTTGGTGGTGTGGGAGGGGAAGAGGGATGCGGATGAAGCTGGCGCTCAATGTACGTCTCATTCACCACAACGGCCTGTACCGGCTGCAGCTGTTGCTGTTGGCTGTGTGTCTTGCGGTGGATTCTCTGTGGTCTGTGGCTTTTGGTGGCGGTATTTGTTGGTATTGTTTGTTTCCTTTTCTTAATGGGAGAAGGAGGCAGGGGGCGAAGGAAAGACGTTGCTGGGGAAGGGGTAGGTAGGGAAGGAGAGGACGGGGGTTGGACGAGGCAGCGGACGGCCCGAGAATATTGTTTAATTTTCTTTCTTGCTTGCTTGATTAAAAAAAAAAATTCTTCCTTTCCCTCTCTCTCTCTCTCTCTCTCTCTCTCTCTCTCTCTCTGAATACACCAAACTACACACCAACTCCATTTAACCTTTTGTAACCATAACATACTGGGGACGATGCAGATACTGGCTGCATGGGACTTTGAAACATCCTCCTACTAATTTGGGCATTGTAGCTGGACTGGAGGTCTTTAAATAAATCAATTAATTGTAAGTAATTACGTAAATAAATAATAAATAAAACAAGTAATATACTAGTCACATAAAGTTAAGCACAGGCCTTTGCACACAGGGGGTTGATTCATCCCTTCAAAAAACATTGTTTTTTTTTTTGTTATGCGGCAACCAATGATGGAATCTCACACAGCAGTGTGTATCCAGCCTGTGTCAACTGGTAGTGCGCACGGGGGTCTTGGTGACCTCGTTACCGCGCGGGATAAAAAGTGCAAAGTTGCGTTAACTGTGCCTGTTTTGCATCAAGCTTGCTGGCGACACAAGATGTGTAAAATGAAAAATTCTTTTTTCCCGTGCAAGAGCAGTCTCTCAAGTGAGTTTTATGCCCCTTCTTTTGGCTGTTTAAGCGCGGGGTTGGTTACTGTCAGCCCTTTTTCTCACCATGCCACCACGAAGAAAACTTAGCACCTTTGACAAAACCAGGGCGATTGCGTGGATACAAGATGGCATTGCAAAGGGCTGAAGTGGCGCGACGACTTGGTGTGCATCATTCAGTTATTGTTAGACTGAATCAGCGTTTTAGGGCGACCAACAGCGTTGAAGAGAGGCCACGGTCAGGTCGGCCTAGGCAGACTACTCCAGAGAAGATCGTTTCATCGAGAGGCAGGCCCTATTGCAGCGGGATACCACTTCCACCAGCATCCAAAGGCAGCTTCGTATGGCAAATAACACCATCCTCAGCCGTCAAGCCATACGAAACCGTCTTCACCACTTCGGCCTCAGATCACGTCACCCAGCTGTTCGACCACGACTGCTAGCAGCCCATAGGCTGGCTCGCCAAGCTTTCTGCCATCGTCATGTGAGATGGAACCAACAACAGTGGTCCCAGGTCCTCTTTTCAGATGAGTCGCGGTTTAGTCTTGAACACAATGACGGCCGAACTAGAGTTTGGAGGCGTGTTGGTGAACGTTACATTGATGCAGCTGTTCGCCAGACCAGGGCCTTTGGGGGAGGATCTGTTATGGTATGGGGTGCCTTCAGCCTCCACCACAAGACACCACTCTACATATTGATGGAAACCTCACAGGCATCCGCTATCGGGATGAAATCCTGGCGCCTTTCGTTGTTCCGACCATGCAATGGATAGGACCCATGGCAGTCTTCCAAGACGACAATGCTCGGCCACATAGGGCCGGGTGGCCGAAAACTTCATTGTGCAGGCCGGCATCAACAGGATGATCTTCCCGGCGTATAGTCCCGACCTCAATCCCATCGAGCATATGTGGGATGAGTTGGGGAGACGTGTGAAGGAAAAACCCATCCACCTCCCAGAGACCGCCAGGATCTCTTCCAAATGCTGCAACTGGAATGGCAGAGAATCCCTCAGAGGGTCATCAGAACACTGGTCAACTCGATGAGGAGTCGCTGCGTGGAATGTCTCGCCAATGCGGTGGCCACACCCACTATTGAAATGATTTTGTGAACTGAACAGATTTTGCGAACTTTGATTTCGACCCATCCTCTGTTTTAATTGTCTGTAAATCAACAACCGTTCATTCGATCCCAATGAAATTCAATGTACGTTGGAACAAGATGATGAATTAAATCTGTTCCCAATTTCAAAATCGTGGCTTTTATATTTTGGAAATTATGCGGGTACATGTAAACTGTGCTTAACTTTATGTGACTAGTATATTTATCTCTGCTTTTACCTGAACTTTATTTTAATCAAGTTCATCTCTTTGGGCAAGCCAAATTTTGGGTCAGCCAAATTTCTAATGAGTTATACAAGCTTTCTGAATGTCTGCAGTAGTCCATTTTGATTTCCAAGGGAATCGTACACGGACAAAGAAAGGAGAGAAAAGAAAGAAAAAAAGAAAAAGGGAAGAAGGAAAGAACGACAGAAAGATAGACGGACAGACAGATGGATGAGTGCATATGTGGGTGGATGGGTACCTAAGTAGACAGACAGACAAACAGAGAGAGAAAGCACTCAAGAGAGAGAGAGAGAGAGAGAGAGAGAGAGAGAGAGAGAGAGAGAGAGAGAGAGAGAGAGAGTCCTTGAATAAATAAATAAACAAATAAATAAATGAGTTGATACATATATAATTAGATAAATAGATGAATGATTGATTCATCAAATGAATAAGTGCATACATAAATGAATAACTTAAGGAATGAAAAAAATGATTATTGATGAATAAATAATATCCCTCAGGTACTGGATTTCCGGGCCTGTGAACAACTTCTTCCTGACGCTGGCGCTGTTGGTGGGCTGGTGGTTCTGCACGTTCTTCCTGAGGCCATGGCGCAAGTTCTCCTTCTTCACCGTCATGCTGCAGAAAGTGTTGCAGGGGGACATGATGAGGTCAGTGGTGATGGGGGACATGCTGAGGTCGGTGGTGATGGGGGACATGCTGAGGTCAGTGGTGATGGGGGACATGATGAGGTCAGTGGTGATGGGGGACATGATGAGGTCAGTGATGTTGGGGGACATGATGAGGTCAGTACTGTTAGGGGACATGATGAGGTCAGTGGTGTTGGGGGATATGATGAGGTTAGTACTGTTTAGGGGGCATGATGAGGTCAGTGGTGTTGGGGAACATGATAAGGTGAGTGATGTTGGGGATATGATGAGGTCAGTGCTGTTGGTGGGGCACGATGAGGTCAGTGCTGTTGGGGACATGATGAGGTCAGTGGTAATGGGGGACATGATTGACGTCCATACTGTTGGGCAAAATGATGAGGTCGGTGCTGTTGTAGGACATTATGAAGTCAGTGGTGTTGGGGGGGACAGGATGAGGTCAGTGATGTTGGGGACATGTTGAGGTCATGAACTGCTGGGGGACATGATGAGGTCAGTGGTGTTGGGGGACATGAACAGGTAAATGGTATTGATGTTACATGATCAGGTCAGTGCTGTTGGGGCCATGATGGGGTCAGTACTGTTGGGGGACCGATTGAGGTCAGTGCTGCCAGGGAACCTGCTGAGGTGAGTGGTGATGGTGGACATGAAGAGGTCAGTACTGCCGGGGGACATGCGTTCAGTGGTGTTGGTGGACATGATGAGGTGAGTGGTGTTGGTGGACATGACAGGGTCAGTGCTGTTGGGGACATGATGAGGTCAGTACTGCTGGGGGACATGATGAGGTCAGTGGTGCTTGGGGACATGATGAGGTCAGTACTGCTGGGGGACATGCGTTCAGTGGGTGTTGGTGGACATGATGAGGTGAGTGGTGTGGTGGACATGACAGGGTCAGTGCTGTTGGGGACATGATGAGGTCAGTACTGCTGGGGGACATGATGAGGTCAGTGGTGCTGGGGGACATGATGAGGTCAGTACTGCTTGGAGACAGGATGAGGTCAGTGTGCTGCTGGGAGACAGGATGAGGTCAGTACTGCTGCAGGACATGATCACGTCAGTGCTGCTGGGGACATGACGAGGTCAGTGCTGCTGGGGGACATGATGAGGTCAGTGGTGTTGGGGAACATGATGTCAGTGGTGTTGTTGTGGGACATGATGAGGTCAGTGGTGTTGGGGGACATGAGGAGGTCAGCGGTTTGGGGGGACATGATGAAGTCAGTGGTACGTGGGGGGACATGATGAGGTCAGTACTGCTGGGGGGGACATGATGAGGTCAGTGGTGTTGGGGAAACATGATGAGGTCAGCGGTTTGGGGGGACATGATGAGGTCAGTAGTACTGCGGAACATGATGATAGGTCAGTGCTACATGCGGACATGATGAGGTCAGTGCTGTTGATGAGGACATAATGAGAACAGTGGTGTTTTGGGAGACATGATCAGGTCAGTACTACTGCAGGACATGATCAGGTCAGTACTGCTATGGGACATGATGAGATCAGTGGTGTAGGAAGACACGATTAGGTCGGTGGTGTGATGAGATTAGTGGGTTTTGGGGACCTGATGAGGTCAGTACTGTTGGGAGCACATGTTGAGGTCAGTGGTGTTGGGGACATCATGACGTCAGTGAAATGGGGGCCATGATGAGGTCAGTGATGTTGGGAACATGATGAGGTCAGTGCTACTAGGGGACATGATAAGGTCAGTGGTGATGTGGGACAGGATGAGGTCAGTACTGTTGGGGGACATGATGAGGTCAGTGGTGTTGGGGGACATGATGAGGTCAGTGGTGTTGGGGGACAGGATGAAAACAGTACTATTGTGGGACGTGATGAGGTCAGTGCTGTTGGGGGACATAATGGGATCAGTGCTGTTGGGGAATATGATGAGGTGAGTGGTGTGGGGGTAAGGGTGAGGTCAGTACTGCTGGGAGACTTGATGAGGTCAGTGTTGTTGGGAGACATGATGAGGTCAGTGGTGTTGGGGGACATGATGAGGTTAGTGGTGTTGGTGGATAGGATGAGGTCAGTGGTGTTGGGGGACATGATGAGGTCAGTGGTGTTGGTGGATAGGATGAGGTCAGTGCTGTTGGGGGGACATGATGAGGTCAGTGCTGTTGGGGGGACATGATGAGGTCAGCGCTATTGGGGGACATGATGAGGTCAGTACTGTTGGTGGAAATGATGAGGTCAGTGCTGTTGGGGGACATGATGAGGACAGTGGTGTTGGAGTTCATGATGAGGTCAGAGGTGTTGAGGGGACATGATGAGGTCAGTGGTGTTTGGGACAGGATGAGGTCAGTGCTACTGGGCGAGATTATGAGGACACTGGTGTTTAGGGGATATGATGAGGTCAGTGCTGTTGGGGAACGTGTTGAGGTCAGTGCTTCTGGGGGACAGGACATGATGACGTCAGTGCTACTGGGGACAATATGAGGTTAGTACTGTTGGGACATGATGAGGTAAGTGCTACTGGGGGACTTGATGAGGTCATTGCTGTTGGGGAACACGATGAGGCTAGTGCTACAGTGGGACATGATGAGGTCAGTGTTGTTGGCAGACATGATGAGGTTAGTGGTGTTGGGGGATATGATGTGGTCAGTGGTGGTGTGGGACATGATGAGGGCAATGCTGTTGGGGACATCATGAGGTCAGTGGTGTGGGGACATGATGAGGTCAGTGGTGTGGGGACATGATGAGGTCAGTGGTATGGCGACATGATGAGGTCAGTGGTGGTGAGGGACACAATGACTTCAGTACTGATCGGGGACATGATGAGGTCGGTACTGCCGTGGGACATGATGAGGTTAGTACTGTATGGGGACATGATGAGGTCAGTTCTCCTGGCGGACATGATGAGGTCAGTGGTGTTGCGGGACATGATGATGTCAGTGGTGTTGGGCGCCATGATAAGGTCAGTACTATTGCGGGACATGAAGAGATCAATGCTACTGGGGACATGATGAAGTTAGTGCTGTTGGGGGACATAATGAGGTCAGTGCTACTGGGGCACAAGAGGTCAGTGGTGTTGGGAGATATAATGAGGTCAGTGGTGTTAGGGAAATGATGAAGTCAGTGCTGTTGGGGGACATGGTTAAGTCAGTGGGGTTTGGGACATGATGAGGTAAGTTTTGTTGCGGGACATGGTAAGGTCAGTGGTGCTGTGAGACATGATGAGGTCTGTGTTGCTGGGGGACATTTTGAGGTCTGTGGTGCTGCTGTGCACAGGATGAGGTCAGTGGTCTTGGGGGACATGATGGGGTCAGTACTACTGCAGGATATGATGATGGTCAGTGATATTGGATGACATGATGGGGCCAGTGGGTGTTGGGGGACATGATGAGGTCAGTGCTGTCGGAGAACATGAACAAGTCAGTGGTGTTGGGGGATATGATGAGGTCAGTGCTGTTGGAGGACATGAAGAGTTCTTGCTGTTAGGGGACATGATGAGGTCAGTGATGCTGGTGGACCAGGATGAGGTCATTGAGTTTTTGGGACCTGTCGAGGTCAGTGGTGTTGGGAGAGATGATGAGGCTAGTGATGCTGGTGGACATGGTGAGGTCGGAGGTGTTTGGGAACGTGATGAGGTCAGCGATACTGAAGGAGATGATGAGGTCAGTGCTACTGGGGACATGATGAGGATAGTACTGTTGAGGGACATGTTGAGGTCATGCTACTGAGGACATGATTAGATGTTTAGGATACATGATGAGGTCAGTGGTGTTGGGGGACATGATGAGGTCAGTACTTCTGCGGGACATGATGAGGTCGGTACTGCGGGGGGGACATGATGAGGTCAGTGGTGTTGGGGGACATGATGAGGTCAGTGGTGTTGGGGACATAGTGAGGTCAGTGCTGTCGGAGGCCAGGATGAAGTCAGTGCTGTTGGGGGACTTGATGAGATCATTATTGCTAGGGGAAAGGATGAGTTTAGTGGTGTTGGGGGACATGACGAGGTCAGTGGTGTTGGGGGGACATGATTAGCTTATTGGTGCTCGGGGACATAACTGAGCTCAATGTTGTTGAGGGACCTGATGAAGTCAGTGGTGCTTAGGGACATGATGAGGTTAGTACTGCTGAGGGACATGAAGAAGTAAGTACTGTTCAGGACATGAGGTCAGTGCTACTGCAGAACATGACGAGGTCAGTTGTTTTGGGGAATATGATGCGTTCAGTGGTGTTGAGGGGACATGATGAGGTCAGTGGTGTTGAGGGACATGATGACGTCAGTGGCGTTCGGGGACATGATGAGGTCAGTGGTTTGGGGGGCTTGATGAGGTCAGTGGCGTTAGGGGGGGACATGATGAGGTCAGTACTTCTGGGGACATGTTGAGGGCAGTGCTAATGGGGACACGATGAGGTTAGTACTGATGGGGGACATGATGAGGTCAGTGGTACTGGGGGACTTGATGACGTCAGTGGTGTTGGGGGACATGCTGAGGTCTGTGCTTTTGGGGAACATGATGAGGTGAGTGCTGTTGAGAGACATGATGAGGTCAGTGGTGTTGGGAGACATGATGAGGTGAGTGCTATTGAGAGACATGATGAGGTTAGTGGTGTTGAAGGACATGATGAGGTCAGTGCTGTTGGGGGACATGATGAGGTTAGTAGTGTTGGGGACGTGATGAGGTCAGTGCTGTTGGGGGACATGATGAGGTTAGTAGTGTTGGGGACAGGATGAGGTCAGGGGTGTTAGGGACATGATGAGGTCAGTGCTGTTTGGGGACATGATGAGGTCAGTATTGGTTCGGGACAGGATGAGGTCAGTGGTGTTGGGGGACACAATGAGATACGTACTACTGGGGGACCTGATGAGGTCAGCGGTGTTGGGGACGTGATGAGGTCAGTGCTGTTGGGGGACAGGATAAGGTCAGTGGTGTTGGGGATCTGGTGAGGTCAGTGATGTTGGGGACACGATGAGGTCAGTGCTGTTGGGAGACATGAGGTCAGTGGTGTTGGGGAACATGAGATCAGTCCTGCTGGGGACATGATGAGGTCAGTACCTTTGATGGACATTATGAGATCAGTGGTGTTGTAGGACATGATGAAGTCAGTGGTTTTGGGGGACATGGTGAGGTCAGTGGTGCTTGGAACGTGATGAGGTGAGCGCTACTGGTTGACATTATGAAGTCAGTGGTGGTGGGGAACATGTTGAGGTCACTGCTTCTGAGGGACATGATGAGGTCAGTGTTACTGGAGACATGATGAGATTAGTTCTATTGGAGAGACATCTGTGACGACTCCAAATTTTCCAGACGTCCCACCTTGGACTTTTCTCACTCCAGAGATCCGCTTCGACCTGGCGTCTTACTGCAAGGACTCGACCAGCTCTCTTGCATATAACTCTCCATTTTTGCAGAACTTGTTTCAAATTCCCTTCATTCTACAAGATATTTACCGATGGTTCCAAGTCCGAGGAGGGAGTCGCTTGTGCCGCTTACTGCTCATCGGCTCTCTCCCGAAATACGTCAAAATATATTCCTTCAGACAGCTATGTATACACTGCTATCAAAATATATTCCTTCAGACAGCTATGTATACACTGCTATCAAAATAGATTCCTCCAGACAGCTATGTATACACTGCTATCAAAATAGATTCCTTCAGACAGCTATGTATACACTGCTATCAAAATAGATTCCTTCAGACAGCTATGTATACACTGCTATCAAAATAGATTCCTTCAGACAGCTATGTATACACTGCTATCAAAATAGATTCCTTCAGACAGCTATGTATACACTGCTATCAAAATATATTCCTTCAGACAGCTGTGTATACACTGCTATCAAAATATATTCCTTCAGACAGTTATGTATACACTGCTACAAAATATATTCCTTCAGACAGTTATGTATACACTGCTGAACGCAGCGCTGGTCTTGGCTCTGGAAATTATCTTGGAGTCAAATCACAAAGACTTTCTTATCCTTCAGAATCCCTTTCTGCTTTGGAAGCTATTGCTGGCCGCAACCTCAAACACCCTCAACTAGTGAATGTATTGGGGGACATGATGAAGTCAGTGCTACTGCGGAATATGATGAGGTCAGTACAGGTGTAGGACATGATGAGGTCAGTTGTGTTGCGGGACATGCCGAGGTCAGTGCTATCGGGGACAGGATGTGGTCGGTGGTGCTGGGGGACATGATCACGTCTGTGGTGCTGTGGGGGACATGATGAGGTCAGTGGTCTTCGGGGACATGATGAGGTCAGTACTACTGCGGAATATGATGAGGGCAGTACAGCTGGGGGACATGATGAGATCATTGATATTGGGGGGACATGATGAGGTGAGAGCTGTTGGGGGACATGATGAGGTCAGTGCTGTTGGAGGACATGAAGAAGTCAGTGGTGTTGCTGGACATGATGAGGTCAGTAATGTTGGAGGAAATGAAGAGTTCGTTGCTGTTGGGCGACATGATGTCAGCAATGTTTGTGGACATGATGAGGTCAGTAATGTTGGGCGACATGATGAGGTCAGCAATGTTTGTGGACATGATGAGGTCAGTAATGTAGGGGGGACCTGATGAGTCAGTAATGTTGGGGGACCTGATGAGGTCAGTGGGTTCGGGAGAGATGATGAAGTTAGTGATGCTGGTGGATATAATGAGATCAGTGCTACTTGGGAACATGGTGAGGTCAGTAGTGTCGGGGACGTGATGATGAGTCAGTGTGCTACTGGGGTACATGATGAGGGACATGATGACAGTGCTACTGGGGACATGATGAGGTCAGTGCTACTGGGGACATGATGAGGACAGTACTTGTTGGGGGACATGATGAGGACAGTACTGTTGTGTTGGGGACATGATGAGGTCAGTGGTGCTACTGGGGACATGATGAGGGGGACAGTACTGTTGAGGGACATGATGAGGTCAGTGCTACTTGGGGGACATGATGAGGTCAGCGGTGTTATTAGGGGACACGATAAAGTCAGTGGTTTTGGGTGACATGATAAAGTTAGTGGTTTTGGGTGACATGATGAGGTCAGTGGGTTGAGGATATGATTGACAGTCAGTAGTGTTGGGGACATGATGAGGTCAGTGGTGTTGGGGGGACATAATGAGCTTATTTGTGCCGGGGGACATGATAAGGTCAATGTTGTTGTGGGACATAATGAAGTCAGTGGTGCTGAGGGACAAGATGAGGTGAGTACAAATGGAGGATATGAAGAGGAAAGTACTGTTCGTTACATGAGGTCAGTTCTACTGGAGGACATGATGAGGTCAGTGGTGTTGAGGATATGATACGGTCAGTAGTGTTGGGAACATAATGAGGTCAGTGGTGCTGGACATGATGTCAGTGCTGTTGGGGGACTTTGAGGAGCAGTACTGCTGGGGGACATGATGAGGTCAGTGCTGTTTAAGGAGATGATGAGGTCAGTGCTGTAGAAGGCCAGGATGAAGTGAGTGCTGTTGTGGGGCTTGATGAGCTGCTGGGGGACAGGATAAATTTTAGTGCTGTCAGGGGACTTGATGAGGTCAGTACTGCTGGGGGACAGGATAAGTTTAGTGGTGTTGGGAGACTTGATGAGGTCAGTGGTGTTGGGGGCTTATTTGTGCTGGGGGACACATGAGGGTCATTGTTGTTGTGGGACATGATGGAAGTCAGTGGTGCTGAGGGACAAGATGAGGTCAGTACAAAATGGAGGACATGAAGAGGGAAAGTACTGTTCGTTACATGAGGTCAGTTCTACTGGAGGACATGATGAGGTCAGTGGTGTTTGTTGACATGATAAAGTCAGTGGTTTTTGAGCGACATGATGAGATCCTTGCTGTTGAGGGCATGATGCGGTCAGTGGTGTGGGGGAAATAATGAGGTCAGTGCCGTTGGGGGGACATGATGAGGTCAGTGGGACATTGATGACAGTGAAGGACATGATGAGTTTAGTGGTGTCAAGGGAGACATGATGAGGTCAGTGGTGTTGTGAGACATGATGAGGTCAGTACTGTTGGGGACATGATGAGAGGTCAGTGGGGTTGCAGGACATGATGAGGTAAGCGATATTGGGGGACTGGTGAGGTCAGGGCTATTGGGGGATAGAATGAGGTCAGTGGTGTGCGGTGACATGATGAGGTCAGTGCTGTTGGGGGACATGATGAGGTTAGCGATGTCGGGGGACATGATGAGGTCAGTAATGTTGGAGGAAATGAAGAGTTCATTGCTGTTTGGGGACACGATGAGGTCAGTGATATTTGGGGGACATGATGAATTCAGTAATGTTGGGTGACCTGACGAGGTGAGTTGTTTTGGGGAAGATGATGAAGTTAGTGATGCTGGGGATATGACGAGGTCAGTGCTACGGTGGACATGGTGAGGTCAGTGGTGTTAGGGGACATGATGAGGTCATGGTGTTGGGGGACATGATGAGGTCAGTGATGTTGGGGGACATGATGAGGTCAGTGATGTTGGGGGACACGATGAGGTCAGTGCTACTGGGGACATGATGAGGTCAGTGGTGTTAGGGGACATGATGAGGTCAGTGGTGTTGGAGGACATGATGAGGTCAGTACTTCAGCGGTACATGATGAGACGGTACTGCTGCGGGACATGATGAGGTCAGTGCTGTTTGAGGACATGAAGAAGTCAGTGGTGTTGGGGTACATGATGAGGTCGGTGCTGTAGAAGGCCAGGATGAAGTGAGTGCTGTTCAGGGACTTGATGAGGTCAGTGGTGTTGGGGGACTTGATGAGGTCAGTACTGTCGAGGGACAGGTTAAATTTAGTGGTGTTGGGGGACATGATGAGGTCAGTGGTGTTGGGGGGACATGATGAGGTCAGTGGTGTTGGGGACATGATGAGGTCAGTACAAATGGGGGACATGTAGAGGTAAGTTCTGTTCTGGACATGAGGCCAGTTCTGCTGGAGGACATGATGAGGTCAGTGGTGTTGGTGGACATGATAAAGTCAGTGGTGTTGGGGGAAATGATAAAGTCAGTGGTGTTGGGAGTGTTGTTTTGGGACATGATCAGATCAGAGGTGTTGAAGGACATAATGAGGTCAGTGGTGTTGGGGGACATGATGATGTCACCACTGCAGGGGGACATGAAGAGGTAAGTACTGTTAAGGACATGAGATCAGTGCTACTGGCGGACATGATGAGGTCAGTGGTGATGGAAGACAAGCTAAAGTCAGTGGTGGGTGGGAACATGATGAGGTCAGTGGTGTTGAGGATATGATGCAGTCAGTGGTGTGTGGGGACATCATGAGGTCAGTGCTGTTGTGGGACAAGATCAGGTCAGTTGTGTTGAAGGACATGATGAGGTCCACAGTGATGGTCGGGGACATGACGAGGTCAGTGGTGTTGTGGGACATGATGAGGCCAGTACTGTTGGAAAAATTATGAGGTCAGTGGTGTTGCAGGACATGATGAGGTGAGTGGTGTTGGGGACTTGATAAGGTCAGTGATGTTGGGGGACAACAGTAGGTCAGTACTTGTTGAGGGACACGATGAGGTCAGTGCTGTTGGGGGACGTGATGAAGTCAGTCGTGGTGGTGGACATGATGAGGTCAGTGGTTGTTGAGGGACATGATGAGGTCTGTGGTGTTTGGGGGACACGATGAGGTCAGTGGTGCTAGGGACGTGATGAGGTCAGTGTTGTTGGGTGACATGATGAGGTGAGTACTACTTCGGGACAGGATGAGGTCAGTGGGGTTGGGGGACATGATAAAGTAAGTGGTGATGAGGACATGATAACGTCAGTGGTGTTGGGGACATCATTAGGTCAGTACTGTTTAGGGGACCCACCATGAAGTCAGTGCTGTTAGGGGACATGATGATGAAGTCAGTGGTGTGTTGATGGACATCATAAATTAAGTGATGGTGAGGGACATGACGAGGTTATTGGTGTTGGGGGACACGACGAAGCAAGTGGTGTTAGGGACAGGATGAAGTCAGTTGTGTTGGGGACATGATGAGTTCAGTGCTGGTGGACATGATGAGGTGAGTACTACGAGGGGGCATGATGAGGTTTAACGGTGTTGCGGGGCAGGACGAGGTCAGTGCTGTTGGGGGACCGGATTGGGTCAGTGGTGTTGCTGGACATGATGAGGTCAGTGATGTTTGGGACATTATGAGTTCAGTGCTGTTGGGAGACATGATAAAGTCAGTATAGCTGGGGGACTTGATGAGATGAGTACTACTGGGGGACATGATGAGGCCAGTGGAGTTGGAGGTCATGATGAGGTCAGTGCTGTTGAAGGACATGAAAAGGTCAGTGGTTTGGGGGGGGGGGACATGATGAGGTCAGTGGTGTTAGGGACAAGATGAGGTCACGACTGTTGGGGGACATGATGAGGTCAGTGGTGCTGGCGGACATGATGTGGGGTAGTGCTGTTTGGGGTACATGGTAAGGTTAGTGGTGTTGGGTGACATTTTGAGGTCAGTGGAGGCCAGTAGTGTTAGGGACAAGATGAGGTCAGTGTGTGTTGAGGACATGATCAGTTCAGTGCTGTTCGTGGACATGATGAGGTCAGTACTGCTTCTGGACAGAATGAGGTCAGTGGGGTGAGGGTAAATGATGAGGTAAGTTTACTGGGGACATGATGAGGTCAGTACTGCTTCTGGACAGAATGAGGTCAGTGGGGTTGGGGAAATGATGAGGTAAGTATTACTGGGGGACATGATGAGGTCAGCGGTGTTGGGGGACACGATGAGGTCAGTGCTGTTGCGGGACAGGATGAGGTCAGCGGTGTTGCTGGACGTGATGAGGTCAGTGATGTTTGGGACATGATGAGGTCAGTACTGTTGGGGGACATGATAAAGTCAGTACTGCTGGGGGACATGATAGGGTGAGTTTTACTGGGAAACATGATGAGGTCAGTGGTGTTGGGGGACAAGATGAGGCCAGTCATGTTGGGGCATATGATGAGGTCAGTACTACTGAGGGACATGATGAGGTCAGTACTGTTTGGGGACATAATGAGGTCAGTACTGTTGGGGGACATGATGAGGTCAGTGGTGGTGGGGACATGATGAGGTCAGTGCTGTTGAGGGACATGATGAGGCTAGTTGTTTGGGGGGACATGATGAGGTCAGTGGTGTTGCGGGACATAATAAGATCAGTACTTTTGGGGGGGGGCATGATGAGGTCAGTGGTGTTGGCGGACATAATGAGGGTAGTGCTGTTGGGGTACATGGTAAGGTCATGAGGACATGATGAGGTGAGTTCTACTGGGGAACATGATGAGGTCCAGTGGTGTTGGTGGACAAGATGAGGTCAGTCGTGTTGCGTATATGATGAGGTCAGCCGTGTTGGGGGACATGATGAGGTGAGTTCCATGTGGGGGACCATGATGAGGTCAGTAGTGTTGGGGGATATGATGAGTTCAGTACTGTTGGGGGGATATGATGAGTTCAGTACTGTTGGGGGATATGATGAGGTTAGTTGTGCTGGGAGACATGATGAGGTCAGCACTGTTGGGGGACATGATAAGGTCAGTTGTGCTGGGAGACATGATGAGGTCAGTACTGTTGGGGGACATGATGAGGTCAGTACTACTGGGGGACATGATGAGGTCAGTACTGTTGGGGATATATAATGACGTCAATACTGTTGGGGGACATGATGAGGTCAGTACTACTGGGGGACATGATGAGGTCAGTACTGTTGGGGGATATAATGAGGTCAATACTGTTGGGGGATATGATGAGGTCAGTACTACTGGGGAACATGGTGAGGTCAGTACTGTTTGGAGACATGATGAGGTCAGTGGTGTTGGAGGGACATAATGAGGTTAGTATTGTTGGCATACAGGATGGGGTCAGTCCTGTATGGGACATGATGAGGTCACTACCTTTGGAGGACATGATGAGGTCAGAACTGCAGGGGGACATGATGACGTCAGTGCTGTTGGGGGACATGATGAGGTCAATTCTGTTGGAGGACAGGATGAAATCAGTGCTGTAAGGGGACATGATGATGTCAGTACTGCTGGTGGACATGATGAGGTCATTGGTGTTGGGGAACAGGATGAGTTCAGTCGTGTTGGGGGACATGATGAGGTCGTGCTGTTGGGGGACATGATGAGGTCAGTGCTGTTGTGGGACATGATGAGGTTAGTGCTGTTGGGGGACATGGTGAGGTCAGTGCTGTTGAGGGGCATTATGAGGTGAGTTGTTTTGGGGGACATGATGAGGTGAGTGGTGTTGCGGGACATAATGAGGTCAGTAATGTTGGGACATGATGAAATCAGTAATGTTGGGGGACATGATGAGGTCAGTGGTGTTGCGGACATAATGAGGGTAGTGCCGTTGGGGTACATGGTAAGGTCGATGGTGTTGGGGAACATTTTGAGGTCAGTGGTGTTGGGGACATGATGAGGTCAGCGATGTTGGGGAACATTTTGAGGTCAGTGGTGTTGGGGACATGATGAGGTCAGCGATGTTGGGAGACATTTTAAGGTCAGTGGTGTTGGGGACATGATGAGGTCAGTAGGGTTGGGGGACATGATGAGGACTGTACAGCCGGGGGACATGATGAGGTCAGTGGTGTTGGGGGGGACATGATGAGGTAAAGTGTCTCTGCCACTCACACACCGTCGCCTTGGGGTGGTGAGGGAAGGTGTGCTGAGGGAGAGAGAGGTGAGGATGGAGGGTGGGAGCATGGGACAGGGAGAGGGGGGGGGTGGAGAGAGAGAGAGAGAGAGAGAGAGAGAGAGAGAGAGAGAGAGAGAGAGAGAGAGAGAGAGAGAGGGTTAGGGAGAGGGGTTAGGGAGATAGATGGGAAGAGACATTGGGGACAGTTGGAACAAAGACGGAGACAGCTGTGTTTGTGTGCTGTTGTCATTCTGTTTACCGAATGTTCACTCTCCAAAACCTTCTTACAGCCCGACTCTTTCCCGTCCTGTGTTCTCCCTTCCTCCTCCCTCTGTCCCAGTGATACCCTGTTCCTCCCCACCCGCCCCCCTCCTGCCTTTTACCACAGAAAGGAGCGAAAAAGAATTTAAACCCATTGAGGACTGTTGACAGGTTTTTCAGTGATCATTCTATTAGAGTTGCTGGCCTTTTCTGTGGCCATGTACATCACCTTTCTGGCAACCCCAGGCGACCTTCCGGACGACTTTGAGCACCTGGGAGTGACAATGCTGACCATGTTCAAGCTGATGCTAGGCCTGGGAGAGGTACTCTTACAGTTGTTGGTGCTACTGCGACTAGTACCGCTGCTACTGATGATGCTACCGCTAATAGTACTGCTCCTGCTGCTGTTGCTGCCAATGCTAATACTTCTACTACTGCTGCTGCTGTTGTTGTTGTTGCAGTTGCTGCTGCTGTTGCTACTACTACTACTACTACTACTACTACTACTACTGACGCTGCTGTTGCTGCTGCTGCTGCTGTTGCTGCTACTTTTGCTGATGTCGTTGCTATCACTACTGTTGTTATCGTCACTACTACAATTACACACTTGTCGCCGCTGCTGCTATTGTTGTTACTGTTACTGCTACTGCTACTACTGCTACTACTACTACTACTACTACTACTACTTCTTTTAAATGGTTACTGCTACTAACACCACTACTACTTCTGCTATTGCTGCGCCGATGCTACTGTTGCTGCAGTTGCTTCTACGTCTACTGGAGCTACTGCTACTGTTGCCTCCACGACTGGTACTACTTTCACTTACACTACTACTATAGACCTGTTCAACCATACGATTTCGCCGTATTATATGAAATACGTCGACAAAAAAATGTGGAGACAAAGTTCTTAAGCGGTAATTGAACTTGCGGCGGAGGGCTCTGACAAAAGAGTGACAACTCTTGCTAATTTCTGCATGTGAAATCGCGTTTTGCAGTGTCTGTTTCTTCGACAACGTGCCCCCCCCCCCCCCCCCCCCCCCTTTTTTTTTTAATTTAACCGGCGAGAGATTATGGGCGTGTACTAAAGTATGCTGATGAATCAGATTTGAAAGTAATTTGCATAGAAAGAAAAAACCTGTTTTACCATCGTCAGTGCAAGATTGGGTGATCACTATGGCAAGGACTGTCTGTAATGTGACGGCAGGTGAAAACAAAATAGAGCCCCCCCCCCCCCCCCCAACCCAACACACACACACACACACACCTTTTCCCTCCTGCTTTTTGCAGAGATTTGGAATTTTGTACACACTATTTGTAGAAAATACGCTCAATTTAGTTATATAAAAAGAACACCAAAAGCACTTTTGTCGTACAAGGTCTATTCTGCTAATACCACTGTTTTTATTACCAAGAAAAAAAAGCAAAACAACTACCACTTTCACAGCTAAGAATGCTGGTGCCGCTGCTCCTGCTGCTGTTGTTACCACTACTATTTTTGACGCTGTTGCTGCCACTGTTGTCACTACCACCATGACTTCAACTACTACTACTTCTACTGCTGCTACTGACGCTGCTGCTCTGCTACTACAACCACCACACCACCGTTACTACTACCACCACTACTACTACAACTGTTACTGCCGCTGTTACAACTGTTACCTCTACCATCACCACAACTACTTCTGCTACTTCTTCAGCTATTGTTTCCACTGCTTCTTTTTCTTCTACTGCTGCTGATATTCCTTCCAGGACTACTGTTGGTGCTGCTGCTGCTGCTGCTGCTGCTGCTGCTGCTGCTTTATTATCGCTGCTATTGCTGCTATTACTACTACTATTACTATTCCTGCTGCTGTTGCAGCTTCTTCCACCACCACCACCACCACCACCACCACCACAACAACAATAACAACAACAACACACTACTACTACTACTACTCATGCTACTACTATTATTAGTACTACTCCTACTGCTAGCACTACTACTGCTTCTACTACTATCGCCGCAAAAGAGGGTGGGGCAGAGAATTTTGAACGTAAAGAACGACTTACAAAGCAGAGGAAACAGAAGTCAGAAGTTCCTGATAGGGACCTTGGTATGATACTCCCTCACTGACTACAATCCTCGTCTAATTCCAGGTCCGCTGTAGGAACCCATGTATGTTCAGAGAGAGAGAGAGAGAGAGAGAGAGAGAGAGAGAGAGAGAGAGAGAGAGAGAGAGAGAGAGAGAGAGAGATCCCTTTCACGTTTGATCCCGTCATGAAAGAGTAGACTATCGCGTGATGATGAGACGGATGGCATTTGTCACATGATGGTCTCTACATACACACTCACATGCAACACTGCCATACATCTGGCTCTTTTCTTTCAATAAAATAAATCGGAAAACCCATTTTAAAGTTTTCTTTCGGTAAAAAAGGTTTCTTTCTTTCTTTGTGCGCCTTGCTTTTTTTTCTTTGGCGTGTTGAGAATAGTGTTCTTAAATGCAAAAACGGACTATCTGCCACGAAAGCAATGGCAGCTAAAGGCATTGAACAGCGCCATCTATATCGAGTGTATCACGCACTTGTACTCAGTTTGATTGATTATGTATTAGGGCTTACAACACTGTCCAGCAGCAATCTTCTCAAATTAGAAAGAATTCAAAATAAAAGCAAAAAGATTGATCCTGGGAACCACGAAGGACACACCAGTTCAAACTATACGATACCTGCTCGACCTTCCTTCAATGCAGACAAGACACAAGCTGGAACAGGTGAAGGCATATTTCAGAGCCCTTGAAAATCCCCAAAACCCACTTCATGCGGCTGTCAAGGAAACGAAGGCACTCGGCCTGGACATGGAAAATCATTGGTGGGTCAGGCAGAAGACAGTAAACATCTTGGGTGCCAGTTAGCAGAACTCAAAGAAATGAAGGAATGGGAAAAGTATCCAGATCACCTGAAACACCTCTATCAAATTGCCATCGCTCCATAACTTGGAAGACATTGTCGAGAATGGCCAGAGGGCAACACCAACGCAGAAATTCAGAAGCAGGTAGAAGACCTTGGCACAAAAGATGATATTGTAATATACACTGACGGTTCTGTCACCAAAGGTAACTCTGGCTGGGGATATACAGTGACAGCAAAAGACCGAACTATCCAGGAAGACAATGGTGCGCACAGTTTAGCAAGTTCAAGTCTAACAATGGAGTTGAAGCAGTGACTAACACAAGCACTCCACTGGCTTTCATCCACAAGCCAGTTTCAAACTCAACAAGCCATGATACTGACTGACTCCATGAACCTACTTCAGAAGTGAAAAAAGTGGAATGGGAAACCCTGTTTGAAATGAAAATAATGCGCAGCCTTCCACTGGAGAGACTCGTATGGATGTACTGCCCAGGACATGCTGGAGTTAAAGGAAATGAGAGAGCAGACACAATGGCTGGCAAGGCAACGATAAGAACTTGATTACAGCTTAACCAATCTAATGTGTAAAGAAATCTGAAGAATCACTTAAGCAAACAAGAGCAAAGCCGTAGACCATCTTTCAGATCTGAACATCAAAAGAAGTGGCCGCACATCCAGACTTAAGGGAAGAGCAAGAAACATCACCAACCAAACAAACATTGGACTAATCTCAAGGCCAACACTGCAAAGACTCCTAGAGATTGGGGCAAACTCATACTGGGCCTTTCCAATAACAGACACAAATGATCAAACAATTGTCAACTGAGATAAGACTTTGAATCTTGAGGGCCCCAGCGCATACTATAGACGTGTGTGCTCAGGTGTGTGTTCATCTGTGGGGTGATGCCAGCGTGCTAATTAGAGAACCCACGGTCGTGAGTGTGCAGGCATCGGTGTGCAGGCATTGATATGTGGATGTGTGTGTGTGTGTGTGTGTGTGTGTGTGTGTGTGTGTGTGTGTGTGTGTGAGTGAGAGAGAGAGAGAGAGAGAGGAGAGAGAGAGTGAGTGAATGAGTGTGTGTGTGTGTGGGTGTGTGTGTGTGTGTGTGTGTGTGTGTGTGTGTGCGTGTGTATGTGTGTGCGCGCGCGGGGTGTATGTGTGTGAGGGGGAGGAGTTATTCTTATTGTTATGTGTATGGGTGTGTGCGTGTGTGCGCGTGCACGTATATGTTGTATTTGATGGTCTTGTTCTTGATCCTAAGTCATCTTCTGAACATGCATGCATGCAGTCACAACACACACACACACACACACACACACACACACACCACACACACACACACACACACACACACACACATGCGCGCACGCGCATGCACACACACACGCGCACACATACACAAACGTGCGCGCGTATGTGGGCTTGCTCTCTACGCACACGCATATGCACATGCGTGCATGTGCACGTCCACACCCACACGTGTGCGCACATACGCGCATACACATGAACGCGCAAATGCTTGCACACACGTACATGCGTACACGCCCACATACAAAGACACACACACATATACACACATATGTGTGTACACATACATATGCAGATATGTGTGTATGCTGACACAAACCCATAAATTACACAACACACACACACACACACACACACACACACACACCACACACACACACACACACACACACAAAAACAATCAAAAACCAACAGTCTACCAATGAGGACAAAGCATCCTGTAAAGGTGAGTTTCAAAGTGCGAGTTCAAAGTGCACACAAAGTTTTTTTTTTCTTTTTATCATCTCCCCGGGGCGCATGATTGCATAAAATTAATGCACATGGTCACTAGGTGGTGTTTATCATATATCACCCCCGAAGACGGAGTGTGGCTACCGTAATGACGGCATCTGTCTGTCTCGAGAGACAATGGTGTTGAGCCATGGATTAGTCAGTTGTGGAGTTGCAGCGCTGCTTGTGGTGAAGAGCCCGATCCTTGATCGGCAGACTCTGCTGCAGTTGCTGCAGGGAAGTCTCGGTCATGAGTGTCTGAGGATGCTGACCGCAATTCTTTGCCAACTGCGGCGCCCTCCGTTCTTCCCCACAGGCTATTCTCTCCTCTGTTCCACTTGCCTGATGCCGGCCTTGATGATGGACTGCCAGCTGACCTGGACTGAAGCTGCTGCTCTCCAGGTCTGCTGGATCGAGGCTGCCTACCCTCAGGTCGCGCTAGCATACATCCTTGTAGCGTAGGGCGGGCCGTCTGTGGGTCTGGAGCTGTAGCCAGCTCACCGTACAGCATGTCCCTTGGGATGCAGCCGTCGTCCATGCGGGGACGTGGGTCAAGGCGGTTGCAGGGCGTTCTCAGGGTTCAGCATGGCGGCCCAAGAGTCTCGTGGGTAGGCATTTCTGCTTGGGCTTCTGAGGCAGTTCAGGTGGAAGGTCTTTAGGCTGCATTCGTGCGTCTGTAAAGGGGTCCGTGCTTAGGTCCGTTGTATGAAGCAGTGCTCACGCAGACTCGGTAAATTTCATCTTGTTGTTTAACGTTAGCATGGTGTGTCTCAGAAGCTTTCCTAGAGAAGAGTGTCAGCACGCAGACTCGGTAATTTCAATCTTGGGTTTAACGTGAGCATGGTGTTGTCTTCAGCCTCTTTGTAGAGAAAGTGCTCAAGCACGCAGGACGCGGTAAAATTCATCTTGGTGTTTAACGTTAAGCAAAACTGTGTTCTCAGACTCTCTTTGCTAGGAGAAAGAGTGCTCAGCACGCAGGACTACGGAACTTTTCCTCATTGGTGTGTTAACGTTAGCATGGGTGTTGCTCAGA
>JADBJO010000704.1:585000-587500 GCA_016801955.1 Conus betulinus | reverse complement strand
TGTGTGTGTGGGTGTGTGTGTGCGTGTGTGTGTGTTTGTGTGTGTGTGTGTGTGTGTGTGAGGGAGAGAGAGAGAGAGAGAGAGAGAGAGAGAGAGAGGAGAGAGAGAGAGACTAGCACTGACTCCCAGTCTCAGCCGCAATCCCCCCCACTCTCTTTCCTTTTCCATTCCGCTTACCAACTCTCACATCTTAACCCCCCCCCCCCCCCCCTTCCCACCATTTCCTCATTCCTAAAGCCCCCTTTCCCATCTTCGCCTTTTAACCCCCTTTTCCGCCCCCTCCCTCCCCCCCCCCTCTCCCCCCCCCCACCTACCTTGGAGTTGCTGTTCGGGGGCCCAGGAGCGGTGCTTGGATTGCATGGTATGGATGTATGGCACCAGAAGGATTTCAACCATCATGTTGATGTGTTCACAGCTGTTCCACGGGTAGCTGGTGCAACGCGATCCCAAGCCAGACGCACCCCCGTCGCACTGTAAGCAGATTGGGGAGTATCGCATGTCATATGTGCCTGTTCCTCTGTTTGTTTGTTTGTTTTTTTTTTTTAGTAATATCAAGTGTGTCATTTCAAGACAAGATCTTACAGGCGTGCCCTCGAGACTGACAATAATTTGTTGAAAACAGGTCTACATGTCATTTGACTAAAGTGCAGGGTTTCTTTCGCGAGAAAAAAAAGATTGCTGTACAGATTTAATGATGAAGACATTCTGCTTTCCTTTACCTGTTCCAACCCAGCGCCGTGGAGTAAAAAAAAAACCTGTGACGTCACTTTTGCGGCTTTTTGAATTCTAGTGATATCAAAAAAAACGAATGAAATTTTATCTAAAAACATGCACATGATCTCTGTTCAGTATGTTACAAAGTGTATTCCAGTCACAGAGATTGATAGAACCTTAAGTTATACAATTATAACGCTTTGTCTTTTTTCTTAGATTGTATATAATGCGAATGTGTGAGAACGGTATTACAGACTATGGGTGACATATGTACGTTATGTGAGACAGCTTTCCCGATTTCACAGAGTGGGAAGCTGACGACTTCAACAGAAAATGTCTTTGTCTTTGCCGAAATCTTCTTGTCGACTCAGATCAAGGCTTTTGTGATGTCGACTCATGTACTTAATAATCACTGCAAGAGCGAAATCGTGTCGATTGATCTGACTCACATCGAGCATCCAGCTCGTTGGATTATACTACTGAGGCGTATTCGAGAGAAGGTAAACAATGCCGAGATCTGGCTGGTTATATTTTTGTTATCCTTGATTGAAGCTGATGCCAACTTTGATGAATCGTCGTAGCTTGGCAGGAAATGATTTGAATGTTCATTTTTATTATTTGTTAACCACGATGAATTCCATCAACCTAACAAATCATAGCTTATTTCTAGAGTAGCCTTTAATCAGGACATTGTCGGACACGGAAAAAGGATTACCCATAAATGAATCATTCGAGCAATAGACCGACCGTCCAGTCACGGCCAACCAGGCTGATAACCTTCTAACCAAGCAGCCAACCAATCAACCAACCCACTGTCTCTACCAATTAAGCAATCAACCAATGTCAAACTATGGGCAACCGAACAACAATCCCATCATTTAACCAGCCAGGCAGAAAGACAACAAAACAAACAAATTAATTATTACCATCCCAACCAACCGACCAACCTGCCAATCCAGGCATCTACCAGCCAGCCAGCCGGCCAATAACCAACAAGGCACACGGCCAGCTTATAAACAAGTCCAGTCAACCTCCCAACAGCTAATCAATTCAAGCAGTCTGACCAAGAATATGAGCACTGAGGCGTTCGTGATTTGCAGTGGGCAAAGCTGGAGTCTGTGATGTGACTCAAACTCACTTTTTACATAGGACAGAGAGATGGTGCTGTTTTACATTTGGTAAGGACATGGCGCTGTTTCGTCGTTGGTAGAGACAGGGTGCTGCTATTTAGCTTTGATAAGGACAATGTGCTGCTTTACCCCAGGTAAGGACATGGCGTTGTTTCGTCGTTGGTAGAGACAGGATGCTATTTTAGCTTTGATGAGTGCAGTGTGCTGCTTTACCCCAGGTAAAGGACATGGTGCGTTTCGTCGTTGGTAGACAGGATGCTATTTTAGCTTTGATGAGTGCAATGTGCTGCTTACCCCAGGTAAGGACATGGCGCTGTGTTCGTCGTTGGTAGAGACAGGATGCTATTTTAGCTTTGATGAGTGCAATGTGCTGCTTTACCCTAGGTAAGGACATGGTGCTGTAAGACCACAACCGCTGTCCCCTTTTGTGTCTGCACACCTGTCACCATACACACCAGCATGGCTACCACCACCACCACCCCATCTCCATGGCCAGCCACTACTACCATCACCAACCCATTGTATCCATGGACGATACATGATGACGATCACCACCACCATTATTATCACCATGACGATCATGATGATCGATCATGATTATGACATCATCATCATCATCATCATCAACATCATCATCACCCCCATCATCATAGGGG
>JADBJO010000704.1:575000-580000 GCA_016801955.1 Conus betulinus | reverse complement strand
AACAATTTTGACAGCTCTGTAATGACCCAGTACCGCAGTCCAACCAGCCCGTCGGTGGACACTAAAAGAATATCCGAACAACGGAAATCACATACTAGTAAGCTATTTCGTTATTTTGGGAACAGATATTGTTAGTCAGTGAGTGTATTGTTAGTCAAACCAGTTGGTTAGTTTCGTTGGTTAGTCAGTCAGTAACTCAGTCAGGCTAATCAGGTCAGTTAGTTTCGTTAGTTTGTTGGTTGGTTATTTAGTTAGTTAGTTAGTTGGTTGGTTTGCTTGGTTGGTTGGTTGCTTGCTTGGATACTTACTCACTTACTATTTATTGATTACTCAGTCGGGGCGGTGGACGGCGGTTCGTTCAGTCAGTTATTTTGACCAATTAGAGAGTGAGTGAAACGAGTCATGTCAGCTAATCACATTCAGGTTTTAGGGTCCCTACCCACACTAATGGCACAGCGGAGAGAACCATCCCAGGAAAGCGAGAGAGCAGTGAGGACCCAGCAAAACATCACGCTCAACCCGCCGCAGAACAACAGCACGTAATATGAGCAAGAAAAATGGCAATAATTGTGTTAGTCGACAGCGGGATTCGAACTCGGAACATCTTACTGTGTGATCACGGTACTTCTACCATAAAGCCCAAGTCAGGAACTCAGCAACGGAAGCGGGCGTTCGCAAGCCGACATATTCCCAACGGGTCTGACTGAACTGGTCCCAAAACGTTTAGGGTGCGAACTAACTATGGTGTACATTGTTGGCAGCGGAGTAGTCACTGTCAGAAGAAACAACCGCCGACGACAGTGATGCTTGCCAGATACAACAGACAACGATCTATGAAAATTGGCACAGATCCAGCCACGCTAGCAACAGGTCTGTGACACATCAACATCAGATCCAACTACACAACACACAAAAAAAACGATCTATAAACATTTTTATCGTATATCAGTCCCTTGATCCTAGGGTCGTTGAGGCTCCACAAGAATGGACAATCCTCTGCTATACAGTTCTGTGCTCTGCCACTTTTTTGAATCGCCAAAGGTTAGACTGTCGTTCCTGGGTGTTATGCTTCAACAACTACCATACTCCTGCAGCTGCTTTTTCTTTCAGTTCCATGGTATAGCGCACTACAAGACCGGTTTTTAGGATGCCGCAATGTTTGATAGAGGACCCTTTCCTCTTCAGCTTTGTTTTTGACTGTTTGTTAACAGGTGTTTCAAACGGGGGCAATGGCTGCCTTAATTCTTTCTTCTTCCGTGACATGGGGACGTTGTAGGAGATGTGCAGGATTTTACTGTTGCACCTCACTCAGATGCCTGGAATTTTGTTGTTTTGTTTGTTTGTTCTTAATTTTTTTTTCTCCATTTCTTGCAGATTTGTCGTCAGGGTACATGTTTTAAATGCACAAAGACGGACATGACTCCCAGCCTGTGTGGAAACGGGAAAGATGTAGCTTTAATTAGTCTTAAATTTTGACTCATCTCTTTGATGCCTGGGCCATTGTGGACAGGACTTCTGGTTTGGATCCTTCGTCTGTCACAACTTCTCCCCAGTACCTGAAGCTGCTTGCTATATCAAGGTTTTTGAACACTTGCTTTGATGTGTCCTTTGATGCCTTTGGTGTTGTGTTTTTAAACCTTTTTTTTTTTTTTTTAAATAGTTCGTATGCCACATGTTGCGGACGTTTTGTCCATGTGTTTTACTAGATGGGCAGGTTCTTCTCTTTGTCCCAGCCAAGCTACTGGTGGGTTGTCATCGGCAAAGTGCAAGAAGACCACTCTCTCTCTCTCTCTCAGCTCTCTTCTCCTCCGCTCTCCTCTCCTCTCTCTCGCTCTCTCTCTCTCTCTCTCTCTCTGTTATGTGAGAGATGATTGGTTTCATTATTATCCAGATGATCTCTCTAATTTAATCTCTAGATACATATAATATTACTGTATAGTCAGTTGATCATTGACATCATTGAAAACACGATGCAAAGCATATAAACGTACTTCCAGTTTATCCTGAATACGCGTGCTATATTCCATAAAGAGTAAAAAACCATCTTGGGCTGGTGTAACCCGTTAGTAATGGCTATTCTGGTAAACATCGGCTATCGTCTGTGACCTATAATGAAACATACTTACAATTTTCAGAAAGATCAGCCAAGAACTTTCTGAAAATTTCGATCAAGAAGAAAACCATTATGGGCCGTTAGTAACGGCTATAACTGTAAACTTAAAGATTGGGCATCTCTGTGGCCATAATGAACATACCTACAAATTTTCAGAAAGATCGGCCACTTACTTTCTGAGATATTCCATAAAAAAGAAAACCGTAATGGGTCGTTATAGCCGTTAGTAACGGCCATAACGGTAAAGTAAACACATAATGAACATACCTCCATAATGGACATACCTACAAATTGTTTAGAAAGTTCGGCCAAATACTTTCTGAGATATTCCATAGTGAAGAAAAAAACCGTTACAGGCCGTTACAGCCGTTAGTAACGGCTATAACGTTAAACTAAAGCATCAAGCATCATCTGTGACCCATAATAGGAACATACCTGCTAATTTTCACAAAGATCGGCCAGGTACTTTCCGAGATATTCCATGAAGAAGAAAAACCGTTACAGGCCGTTACAGCCGTTAGTAACGGCTATAACGGGGTAAATTAAAACATCGGGCATCATCCGTGACCATTAATGAACATACATACAAATTTACAGAAAGATCAGCCAAGTACTTTATGAGATATTCCATAAAGAAGAAAAACCGTTACAGGCCGTTACAGCCGTTAGTAACGGCTATAACGGGGTAAACTAAAACATCGGGCATCATCTGTGACCCATAATGAACATACCTGCTAATTTTCACAAAGATCGGCCAAGTACTTTCCTGAGATATTCCATAAAGAAGAAAAACCGTTACAGGCCGTTACAGCCGTTAGTAACGGCTATAACAGGGGTAAACTAAAACATCGGCATCATCTGTGACCCATAATGAACATACCTGCTAAATTTTCAGAAAGATCGGCCAAGTACTTTCTGAGATATTCCATAAAGAAGAAAAACCGTTACAGGCCGTTACAGCCGTTAGTAACGGCTATAACGGGTAAACCAAAAAACATCGGGCATTATTCGTGACCATAATGAACATACCTACAAATTTTCAGAAAGATCGGCCAAGTACTTTTCTGAGATATTCCATAAGAAGAAAAACGGTTACAGGCCGTTACAGCCGTTAGTAACAGCTATAAAAAGGTAAACTAAAACATCGGGCATCCATAATGAACGTACCTGCTCATTTTTACAAAGATCGGCCAAGTACTTTCCGAGATATTCCATAAAGAAAAAAAAAAACGTTACAGGCCGTTACAGCCATTAGCTACGGCTATAGCGGTAAACTAAAACATCGGGCATCATCTGTGGCCCATAATGAACATACCTACAAATTTTCAGAGAAAGATCGGCCATGTAGTTTTGTCTGGGGCGAGTGGGAACACATTCTGACCCATGGACACACACACACAGACAGACACACACCGACAGCATTTCTTCGTTCCCATTCTAAAGTACTCCCTGTTTTATAAGAACTGGGAGAACGAAAACAAGGAGTGGTGGTGGGGGAGCCAGGGAAAGCGTCGGGAGGGGGGGAGGGTAAATAGACGGGGTCTGGAGAATGGGGACGGCTAGCTTACATATGTAAACAATGATTGACCAGGTAAAGAATTATTCTAAAATAGAAAGAATTTTTCCCTTCTGAAACCAGCAACATATTTTTCAATAACTTCCATATGGGAGAAAAATGTTTTTATTTCTGTGCTGCAATAGTCAAATTGTGTCCCATGCACGCGCACGCACGAGAGAGAGAGAGAGAGAGAGAGAGAGAGAGAGAGAGAGAGTAGAAGTTATGTCCATTGAGGGAGACAGACAGACACAGACGGACATACAGAGAAAATGAGAGATGACCAGAGACAGACAGACAGGCAGACACAGTGACAGATGGACATATGAGAGAGACGAAGAGTTACCGAAGACCACGGCAGCAAACAGATCAAAGACAAAGCCACGACAAAACCGCGCCATGTTAGGCTGCTAAGGCACTGGCTGACACGCGCTGATCAAGGACCAAATGGACTCGACCTCACTATATATCATGACCACGACCCTTATCTCGCGTGTCCCTTTGCCCCCGTCCCTCCCTCCATCCAATCCCACCCCCCCACTTTCCCTTCGCTTCCCGGTACCATCGCTACCCACCCCCCCCACCCCCCCCCCCCCCCCCTCCTTCACACACACACATTTCTCTCCATCTGTCCCCATCTCTCCCTCTCTGATTCTGTACCTTCGTACGCTGTCCCATATTCTGCAGTCATCACTACCCTCTGCTGGTGTGTTTGAGAACCAGCTGATATGATGGTTTATGTTTGTGCTGTTGGTGGCGTATGACAGGGGTAGAAACAGTGCAGGTGGGGTGGGGTGTGGGGGTATTTTGTTGATGACGTATGAAGGCGAATGGACAGGTGTGTGTGAAGGGAGGATGGGGGGGGTTGAAAGGAGGAGCTGGGGGAGAGGGTTGGGGTGAGTGGGAGGATGGTAGGGAGGGGGCGGGAAGAGGAGGCATATTTTTTGTCTTTCCTGAGATCTGTTTGTCTAATTTGCTTCGTGTTTTTTCCTCTTTATACTCTCTCTCTCTCTCTCTCTCTCTCTCTCTCCGTCTCTCTCTCTCTCTCTCCTCTCTCTCCTCTCTCTCTCTCTCTGTGGATGGTGTGTGTGTGTGTGTGTGTGTGTGTGTGTGTGTGTGTGTGCACGTGCATGAGTGCATGTGTACGCGAGCATATTTGTTTACTTTTGATTTTCCCCATTGTTGTCACTTTTGAGTTTCATTGCGCGCGTGCGCGTGTGCGTGTGTGTGTGTGTGTGTGTGTGTGTGTGTGTGTGTGTGTGTGTGTGTGTGTGTGTGTGTGTGTGTGTGTGCGTGCATGCGTGAGTGTACGCGATGCGTGTGAGTGCGCGC
>JADBJO010000704.1:567500-570000 GCA_016801955.1 Conus betulinus | reverse complement strand
ATAGAATCGCCGACAGCCTGATAAAACACGTATTTCACAACTATGGCCTCTTTTTGATTACATACATTAGACAAAGCTCTATGCATAGAAATCAAAACGTTAATTACATTTGTTATCTGAAATGATTCAACGCGGAGACAGCCCTGATATGGTCCTTTGGGGTCAGCTGGGCTTTAAGCAACATTACCTTACCTTACCTATCTGAAGTGAAAATATTTCCACAAAGTATCTTCTTTTCAGTGTCCATGTATTGGACATTTCGTCAAATTGCGATCACAGATAGTATATATATATATATATATATATATAATATATATATATATATATATATATATATATGTGTGTGTGTGTGTGTGTGTGTGTGTGTGTGTGTGTGTGTGTGTGTTGTATGCTCAGCAATCAACAGGTTTTACTTCAAACACACACACACACACACACACACACACACACACACACACACACACACACACACACCCACACATATATATATATATATATATATATATATATAAATATATATATATATATATATATATATATATATATATCTATATATATATATATATATATACAAACTAATAAATTCCAAGGATAAGTACCGAGCACCTTTCCAGCAACTACAGGAGCAGCTTGGTGTTGCAACGACTGCAAGAAATATTCAGTTAGAAACAAAGTTTGCCCTTATGTCTTAGATTGAAGAAATAGGGGGAGATAAGCATTTACTCTATTAGAATTATCTACCACTGCAGATGTGATTGCTTATCTCCCCTATTCAATCTAAGACATAAGAGCAAGCTTTGTTTATAATCGAATCTCTCTCTCTCTCTCTCTCTCTCTCTCTCTCTCTCTCTCTCTCTATATATATATATATATATATATATATATATATATATATATATATATATATGTGTGTGGTGTGTGTGTGTGTGTGTGTGTGTGTTGTGTGTGTGTGTGTGTGTGTGTGTGTGTGTAAGAACTATTAAATTCCAAGGATAAATAACCGAGCACCTTTCCAGCAACTAACAGAGCAGCTTGGTGATGCAAAGACGGAGTTATGATATGTTAGTGACTTTCCTCCCCTTTGGAGACAGTCTCCCTCCTTGGAGACTATAAACTTGCTGAAGGCTCATTTTGAGGAGCAGTATTATTCCCCATTCACCCACTCAAGCACATACTGCTAGTTAGGCAGAATTATCTACCACTGCAGATATGAATGCTTATCTCCCCCTATTTCTTCAATCTAAGACATAAGAGCAAGCTTTGTTATTATATATAATCGAATATATATATATACATACATATATATATATATAAGTTTAAAAATATGATTAAAAAAGGAGCGTTTTTAGAGTTCTTGCTCTCTACTCTACTTTTGATTTATATATATATATATATATATATATATATATATATATATATATATATATATATATATATATATATATATGTATGTATGTATGTATTGTTCTTCAACTGTGAGAGGCATTTTGCATAGCAAAATTATGAAAGTGAATACTGTTCAGTGCATTATTTATGGCAGGGTTTGGGGATCTATCGTTATCTGTATATATTACGAGTTCATTATTAATCTGCATGCGTATTCTTTATATAAATTTTCTCCCGACTTACTTGTCTTTTGTACCTGGGGGGATTCTCTCGTCTGTCATTGTGTTCATGTAATATCGTAAACCTGTGAGTAAACTTAAAACATTAATTCATTTCTCATACCAAACTGAATCTTCATCGACAATGCATTCCTATATCGATCTACAGTTCTGAATTACTAACGTATGAAACAGCCGCAGAATTTCCCTTTAACATCTGGCATTCGTCGTCACGACATGCCTGTTATTTCTGCAAGTATTGTGTGATACCACTTTCGTTGTCCACGTCTGCACTGAATTGCTCATAGAATACTTGTGTGCACTGAATTATTCATAGCATACTTTTCTTCCCGAAGAATCAGTCAATACATTTGGAGCATCCAAGGATTGTAAGCCAACAATAAAAAAAAACGCCGGTCAGTTCTATGTTGATCTGGCACTTCTATGACTCTTGTACTGAATATCAAATATTTATGCATATAAAAAGACTTTGCACAGAATGAGAGTATTGATACATACAAAGGATCAAATTTATTCTGGCGTGTTGAGAATAATCGGACGACTTCTACCTGTTTCTTTGCGTGCTAGCTTTATTGGCTGCCCGCTGACTGATTGTTTACTAATGAAAATATGATAGATTGATTGCATGAACTTGCGAGTGATCACATGTGTGTGTGTGTGTGTGTGTGTGTGTGTGTGTGTGTGTGTGTGTGTGTGTGTGTGTGTGTGTGTGTGTGATTGCATGAATTTGCGAGTGATCACATGTGTGTGTGTGTGTGTGTGTGTGTGTGTGTGTGTGTGTGTGTGTGTGTGTGTGTGTGTGTGTGTGTGTGTGTGTGTGTGTGTGAGTGAGTGAGTGCGCAGGCACGCGCACGTGTGTGTGTGTGCGTGCGTGC
>JADBJO010000704.1:547500-565000 GCA_016801955.1 Conus betulinus | reverse complement strand
CCCAGGAGGGGTGTTTGGATCGAATGGTACGGATGTCTCGCACCAGGAGGATTTCAACCATCATGTTGATGTGTTCACAGCTATCCCACGGGTACCTGGTGCAGAGCTCTCCCAAACCAGACGCACCCCCGTCGCACTGTAAGCAGATTTGGGAGTATCTTATGTCATAGGTGCCTTTCCCTCTGTTTGTTTGTTTGTTTGTTTGTTTGTTTTTTTAGTAATATCAAGTGTGTCATTTCAAGGCAAGAACTTGCAGGTGTGCCCTCGAGACTGGCAATAATTTGTTGAAAACAGGTCTGCATGTCATTTGACTATAGTGCAGGGTTTCTTTCGCGAGAAAAAAAAGATTGCTGTACAGATGTAATGATGCAGAAATGTTACTTTCCTTTACCTGTTCCAACCCAGCGCCGTGGAGGAAAAAAAAAAAACTGTGACGTCATTGTGGCTTTTTGAATTCTGGTGATATCAACAAAATGAATGAAATTTTATCTAAAAAACATGCATATGATTTCTGTTCAGTATGTCACAAAGAGTATTCCAGTCACAGAGGGCTGATGGAAACTAAAGTCATATAATAGTAGCGCTTTGTCATTTTCTGGGATTGTATACAATGTGAATTGTAGTGAGAACGGTATTACAGACTATGGGTGACATATATACGTTACGTGAGACAGCGTTCCCGATTTCACAGAGTGGGAAGCTAACGAATTCAAGAGAAATTTTTTTTTTTGGTCTTTTGCCGAAATCTTCTCGTCTACTCAGATCAAAGGTTTCTGGTGTTGATCCACGCCCTTAACAATCACTGCAAGAGCGACATCGTGCCTATTGATCCAACTCACAGCGAGCATCCCACTCGTTGGATTATACTACTGAGGCGTATTCAAGAGAAAGGAAGCAATGCCGAGATCTGGCTCATTACTTTCGTTATCTTTGATTGCAGCTGAAAATGCCCACTTTGATGAATCGTTGTAGCTTGGTAGGAAACACAATTGAGCGTTCATTTTTACTATTTGTTAAACACGACAAATTCCATCAACCTAACAAACTATTGCAAATTTCTAGAGCAGCCGGTTAATCAGGACATTGTCGGACACGGAAAAAAAAGGATTACCCATGAGTGAATCATTCGAGCAATAAACGGACCGTCCAGTCACGGCCAACCAGACTGATGACCTTCTAACCAGGCAGCCAACCAATCAACCAACCAGTCAGTCTCTACCTAATAAGAAACCACCAAAAACTATGTAAAACTATTGGGTAACCGGACAAAAATCCGATCATTTAATCAGCCAAACAGAGAGAGACAACAAAACAAACAAATCACCATAACAACCACCCGACCAACCAACCAACCCAGACATCTACCAGCCAGCCAGCCAGCCAATACCTACCAAGCACACGGCTAGATTATGAACAAGTCCAGTCAACTGCACAACAGCTAACCAATTCAAGCAACCTGACCAAGAGTTTGGCGTTGAAAGCAGCTGTTCTTTAGCACCGAGGCGTTTTGTGCTTTGCAGTGGGCAAAGCTGGAGTCTGTGATGTGACTCAAACTTGCATTTACAAATGATAGAGAGATGGTGCTATTTTACATTTGGTAAGGACATGGCGCTCTTTCGTCGTTGGTAGAGACAGAGTGTGCTATTTTAGCTTTGATAAGGACAGTGTGCTGCTTTTATCCCAGGTAAAGACATGGTGCAATAAGATCACAACTGCTATCCCCATTCGTACCTGCACAACTGTCACATATACACATCAGCACAGGCCACCACCACCATAACCACCCATCCCCATGACCAGCACTGTATTGCCATCATCATCACCGTTACTATCATAATGACGATCATAATGACGATCATGATCATGACATCATCATCATCACCATCATCACCATCACCCTCATCATCATCATTATCATCATCATCTGCCTTCTGCCCCTCCCCGCCCTTTTCCTCATCCTCTTGTACCTGCATGATGCCATAGGCGTTGTGGTTGTCACCCCATCCCCCAGTGCGTTCAATGAAGGCGCCACCCCGCGCGACTCTCGGCTTGCGATACCCGCTATCACTGCAGGATGCACACCTGCGCGCGCGCGCGCGCGCGCACACACACACACACACACACACACACACACACACACACACACACACACACACACACACACACACACATACACGCACAAACACACACTCACACGAATGCATGAACGCACACACACACACACACACACACACACACACACACACACACACACACACACACACAAGCACATACACATACAACGCGCGCGCGCGCGCGCGCGCGCACACACACACACACACACACACACACACACACACACACACACACACACTAACACACACACACACACTAGAATGGCGCAGAAGATGAGACACACACACACATATATATATATATATATATATATATATATATATATATATATATATGTTTTAAAATGAAACTGTCTACTTCTGTGTTTTTTTTATTTTACTCCAAGTATATATATATATTAATTTCTCAAATTGAGATAATAAAGTTTACTTGACTTGACTTGACTTGACTTGATATATATATATATATATATAATGATTAAAAGTAAATCTTAAAAGCTGGGATAACAAACTTGTTTCGAGGTCCTTCCTCTCTTCAGATCCCTTGCCAATCCCCTGCTATTGACCTCAACTCACAATTCAAAACATATATATATACAATTGAGGTCAATAGCAGTGGATTGGCAAGGGATCTGAAGAGAGGAAGGACCTCAAAACAAGTTTGTATCCCAGCTTTTAAGATTTACTTTTAATCATTATTTAGCTGCTCCCACATGGTTGAGCACTTTTTCTAAAAACAGCCAGAAGATATACTACTGACTATATATATATATATATATATATATATATATATATATATATATATATATATATATATAATGGAGTTATCGGCGACGCCACCCTCCAGAAGGAAAGTGATTAGAATTCCACAGAAGGAAATCTGTGTTGACAAAAATGTGCACAGTACAGTGCAACCCGCAACATTACACTGCACTTTTACCACACTTCACTACAGTACACTATACTACGCAATGTCATACAACACAATACATTTGTAGGAGGAACTTCTATGGAGAGCTTAACAGTGTTCAGACAAGACATCCCCTCTCAGACCTGAACTCCTTACACTCTGAAAGTACTGGGCCGCATCCAGGTCATGACTCCTTGAAACCCTTCGGCTAACAGAGAGATTTTTGCCAGGATTCGAACCAGCAGCCCCCTTGGCGGTAGAGTTCCTCAAGAGCAGTCTTACCCGCAGAGCCATCTGACAGCTGTTCTGCGTTCGGAAATTTAAGCACCTTACGAAGTTCACTTTTGTTCCTTCATGACCAGATCCAGCTGAAACTCTACTCAGCTGCATTCGCCATTGTCTTTTGGTTCTAGACCTCTTCTTACCAGAAACTGAAAAATGTTTTAATGAGAATATGGCTGATACAATGCAGTACGATGTGAAAATATATGACAGTGCAAGCTACAACACAACAGGTAGACGTGAATTTAACGTTCTAACGGTCAGAAGCCCTTAACGACATGACAACACAACACAACACAATGTAAACCTTCATATCCGATTGCCATTGAAGCTAATACCTACAGACATATGTAGCCTACTCGAAGAGTGGTGCGCAGCGCATAGAAATAGAAGTTCCATTAGCCAAGACAATGCATAGAGATACTGTAATCCTGTTTCATCCAGCCCTATACAATGCATTGCTGTGTGACAGATCACATCACGGTAACAGATCTACAGTAACAGATCTATAGTAACAGATCTACAGTAACAGATGCGCCATCTAAGACAACGAAGCACAACACAATGCAGTATAGTGCAATCGGCGGGGGTTACTCACAATTGTTGTTTCCGGCCCGTATGTAGCAGGACTTCCGTTTGTTGAGTTCGTTAATGTCGTTGGCTACCATTGTTTGAGAAGCCGACACCCCTGTCACCAAAACAGTGTATTACCCCCCCCCCCTCTCTCTCTCTCTCTCTCTCTCTCTCTCTCTCTCTCTCTCTCTCTCTCTCTCTCTCTGCGTGTGCGTGCGTGTGTGCGTTCGTGAGTGTGTGTGTGTGTGTGTGTGTGTGTGTGTGTGTGTGTGTGTGTGTGTGTGTGTGTGTGGGTGTGTGTGTGTGCGTGTGTGAATGTGCGTGTGTTTGCGTGTAAGTGTGTGCGTGTCTGTACGCATAAACGCGCGCGCGCGCGTATGTGTGTGTGTGTGTGTGTGTGTGTGTGTGTGTGTGTGTGTGTGTGTGTGTGTGTGTGTGTGTGTGTGTGTATGTGTGTGTGTGTGCACGGGGAAGAGGGAAGGGGGATTGCGCCCGCATTCCTACGCGTGTCTCGCAACTCCAGTCACATCAGGCTGTTGTGCTGTATGGGAGACGTAAGCTGATAAAAGTGACAACCACCACCGCAACAACTGTCACATCAACAACGACAACAATTTGATAATTATAGATTACTAATACTCCTGGTGCTGCTGCTGCTGCTGCTAGTAGTAGTAGTAGTGCTAGTAGTAGTAGTAGTAGTAGTAGTAGTAGTAGTAGTATAGTACTGGTAGTAGTAGTAGTAGTAGTAGTAGTAGTAGTAGTAGTAGTAGTAGTAGTAGTACTACTACTACTACTACTACTACTACTACTACTACTACTACTACCACCGATAGAAGAAGAAGAAGAAGAAGAAGAAGAAGAAGAAGAAGAAGAATATACACAGTATTATAAAGTAAAACTGTGAAGAAGATCAACCTATAATTCACATAATCTGTAGCCTTCCCCTTCTCCCCCCGCTCCCGTCCCTTCTTTCCGCTGTCCTTTCTCCCTCAACTGCTACTACCGTTGCCCCGTCTTCCTCTCTCACACACAGAAGATGCTTTAAGTGCTAATTTGTGCAGCGCGGTTTGTTTTGAAGTGTTCTCTTTAATGCATGTTTTTTTTGTCTGTTTGTTGTCTTTTCTGTCACATTAGATTTTTTTCTATTTTAGGTTTCAAAATATCCAGAGTTGGGCTACATCTTAGAAAATCGATATTTCCTTGTGTTAAGTGTCGTTCACTTGTTCGGGGGACTGATTTGTGTCAAGAAGTCGCGCGCTGCTTACAATGTCTGCTACTACACACCGTCTCACCTGCCCCCACCTTCCATCGCTCCTCATCCCCTCCCATCGCCTTCTCCCCCCAACCCCCATCTTCAACCCCCCTCTTCACACACCCCCCCCCCCCCCCCCCCCCCCCCCCCCCCCCCCATCTCCAGGCACAACCCTACAGCCCCCGCTTTCCTCCTGACCTCCATGACGGATGCCATCCTGACTGGCGGTCTGGGCGCTGGCTCCTGTAGGTTGCAGGTTCATGAAGTTCCCGTAACAGTTGTAACCGCCAGAGCCGTGCGATGAGCCTGCAAAGCATGTCATATATGCACACGTGCACACGTGCACGCACACACACATGAACGCACGCATGAACGTACACACACACACACACACACACACACACACACACACACACACACACACACACACACACACACAAAAGGCCTGGAGTCAATGAGGCTCCACAGGAGCAGACAATCCTCTCTAAACAGTTCTGTCCTCTGCCACCTTTTGGAATCGCCAAAGGTTAGACGTGTCGTTCCTGGGTGTTATGCTTTCACCTCTGCTCCTACTGCTGTTTTTTTTCTTCAGTTCCATGTATAGCGCACTACAAGACGGTTTTTAGGAGACTGGATGTTTAATAGATGTGACCATTTCCACTTCAGCTTTGTTTTTTTGACTGTTTGTCAACAGGTCTTCAAACGGGGTCAATGGCTGCCTTAATTCTTTGGTGCACTTCTTCTTCTGTGACATGGACGTTGTAGGAGACGTGCAGGATTTTTACTGTGGCACCTCTTTCAGATGCCTGGATTTTGTTTGGTTTTTTTTTTTTCTTCTCCATTCTTTAGATTTGTCGTCAGGGTCCATGTTTCACATGCACCAAGGCGGACTAACATCACTAATCTGTTTGGAAACGGGAAAGACGTAGTTCCAGATAATCTTAAATTTTGAGAGCGTCTTTGATGCCTGGACCATTGTGGACTGGACTTCTGGTTTGGATCAGACGGTTTTGAACACTTGTTTTGATGTGTCTTCTGATGCCTTTGGTGTTGTTTGTAACCGTTTTCCCCCAGTAATTCTTATATGCCATAAGTTGTGGATTTTTTTTTTCAGGTGTTTGACTAGATGGGCAGGCTCTTCTCTCTGTCCAGCCAAGCTGCTGGTGGGTGTCATCGGCAAAGTTCTAGAAGACCATGTTAAAACAGTGAGCGTTGGGGGGAGGGCCATCATTAACATCAACTCTAGCCTCACAGGCAACGATCTATGACAATCAGCACCAGGTACAATCTCAAAAGAGACAATCTTTGGCAGTCAACACCAGATCCAGTCGCACAGGAGGCAATCTTTGGCACCACTATCCTATAGCACTGTTTATCCAACTTATCACAATGAACATCATCCATTAATCATCAGTCATTTTCCTTTTTCCACCCCCAACAGGCATTCTTACACCAATGCCACCACATTATTTCACTTTACGTCAATGGTCATTACCTGTAGTACTGTGGATCTCACTCATGACAGTGGTCATCATCCATCAGTCATTGATCATTTCCTTTATTCCCTCAACTGGCATTATCATACTAAGACCAATACACTATTTCACGTTTAAAAATGACCATCATCCTACACTTCTGGGGATCATAATTATACCATGACCATGATCATCATCCACCAGTCATTGATAACCTCCTTCATTCCCCCGACCGGCATAATTTCACCAATGCCACAACATTATTCGACTTATATAACAATGATCATCATCCCACAGTACCGTTGATCTCAAATGATCCATGATCATCACCCATCAGTCATCAACCCTCCACTCTCCCCATCCACCCCTCTTCCCCACCCAGCAATATTATACTAATGCCACCACATTATTCCACTTATCACAATGACCATCATCCTACAATACTGTTGATCCCACTCAGGACAATAATCATTACCCACCAGTCACTGATATTTTCATGTATTCTCCCCAACTGGCACTATTGTACCAGTGCTACTACATTATTCCACGTACATGACAATGATCATCATCCTATGATACTGCTGACCTAAAATGATCACTATCCATCAGTCACTGAGAATACTGTCATCCAGTGAACACGTTCATACTGCAATATATATGGCAATGAGGAAGCTGACCAATGGGCAAAGGAAGGATGACAGCAGCCCCAACTGTAGCAGGATGTCTCCTTTGAATAAATCCAAATTATTCCAAGGAGAACCAAAAAGGAGAATGGCTTGAGCAGCACCCAGACGTCAACAATAGGGATGCATACTACCGGATGCCCAAATCGGACCAAGTGAACATTGTGAGACTGAGGACAGGGCACTCCAGACTGAGACATCGCACGCCCACAATATTCCACACCGGTGAGTCTTCAAATTATCCATGCAGTACAGCCCCAATGACAGTGGAACATTCCAAGCAAAACTCAGAGTAGAAACCTAGCCTGCCAACACACCGATGAGGGCAAAACCTTACTGACCACTGGAGGGCCTTCGCCATACAGCAGCCTTCGCCAGTACCTCCAGGGTTCCTGCCTAAGTGAACGAAGAAGAAAACCATCCTATAGTACTGTTGATCTCAATGATCATCACCCTTCAGTGACCGACTGAATTTTTTTCCCTCAACCGACATTATTATACCAACACCACTTCATCACTTCACCTATGACAATGATCAGCATCCCACAGTATTCCAGTAACAACAATGATTATCATCCTGTAACACTTCTGTTATCAAATGACCATCACCCACCAAGGTGTGTGTGTGCGTGCGTGCGCGCGGGCGCGCGCGCGCGCGCGCGCGCGCGCGCGCGCGTGTGTGTGTGTGTGTGTGTGTGTGTGTGTGTGTGTGTGTGCGAGGATGTGTGTACATGTGTGAAAACTTCCCACAGCTAGTCTCATTGTGATCATAACTCACCAATAATACCGTTCAATACTTTTAAACACATGATACCCCGTTTCTCATTGATCATTTCTATCTCTTCGCAACCAACATGAGCATTTTGATGCCAACACATTACTTCACCTGCCTCAATGAACATCATCCCACAGAATGTGTTTACTTTTCCAACAACACTATTTGTACGAACTTCCCAACCCCCCCCCCACACACACACACACACACACACACATACACACACACACACACACACACACACACACACGCACACACACCCAACGGTGGGTGGAGAGAGACATAAGCTCACTCTCTCTCCTGCTCCCACATTGCCCTCTTCCCCGCTCCCCTCCCCCTTTCCCCCGAACGATACCTTATCATCCATTGATCCATTGATCCATTGATCATATCCATTCCCTTCCCATCATTATTAGCATTACCCACACCCCCACATACAACTACCCACACATAACTACTATCTTCACCATCACCACCCACTAAAGTCATTTATTTATTTATTCTTATTCCTTTTTATTTCAATTTTCTTTATTATTATTATTATTATTACTATCATCATCATTATTTATTTATTTTTTTATCTTTATTCTATCTATCTATGTATTTATTTATGTTTTTTCCCCACTAAGCACAATTATCAATCCACCATAATCACTACTGTCACAAATATAATTAACATACTACTCTACAAAACAAGCTACACAAGCTACAAACCCTATTGTTTCACTCCCCCCTTCCTCACTATTTCCTCCCCCATGATCCCCTCTGTCGCTTCCGTCCGGTGACCATGTTGCTTCCGGTGCTGAATATGAAAAGATAAGTGACATCACGTTCTTTATTCTACTGTTCTACACGTTATTTGTTTTTGCCTGAAGAAGACCCAAAATGGTCGAACTGCATTGTGTCTTGTCCTGTGCATGGTTTGTCTATGTCCTTGGCGGTAACTACCCCCCTCTCTTCCTAAATTTTGCTTCATTTTCCGGCCTCAGTCACTCCGTTTTTGAAACTTAATCTATGGCAGTCAACGCCTGATCCAGTCGCACAGAAAACAGTATATGGAAGTCAACACCAGAACCAGTCACAGAAAACAGCCTGTGGTACTCTACACTATGTCCAGTTATCCATTGTAAAAATATATGGACACATTTATTATCCATAAATTATATGAAAGAATCTATGGCAATCAATACCAGGTCTAGCAATTCGTGTCACAAGTCTGATATTTATAAATTTCTTGATTTTAAATGAAGTCAATAGAAGTGAGAATTACTGTTCTCACGTCGTAGTTGTTGTTTCATTCACGCCCACAGTTGGCGTTATAATGTTATAATCTGGCGGTGTAACACTCATTGTCTACTATTTTGATGAAGCAAACTTTCACTTTAACCTGAAAATAATGAACAGTATTTACTGTTTTCAAGACACCCAGATCACTCTGGTCACAAGGATGATAAGTTCAAATTAATGTTCCTTCTTTCTTTCGACTCACTTTTCCATGCTTTAATGAGGTTAAAAAAAAAAAAAAAGAAAAAAAAAGCCAAAGTTAGTGTTTTCACACCATAGTTAACTGTTTCTTCACGCATGTAATTACTGATTCAGCGTGAAAAAAAAATAATGTTACCTATTTTAATGCAGTATATTATCATTTTCACCTGAAAATAACAATGATGTTCTTTATCTACAGTACTGGTTACTAATTATCAACGTGTATGGGAGTAGCTTTAACAGGTAATGCTATCAGTGAGCGGAAGCGTGTTGGCACCATTGAGACATGTTCTTCAAATGTGCAGTCTCGGGACCTTGTCACACGATACTGTTTCTATTTGAAGCATGTTTTCAAAAGTTGCGCAATAAATTCTGACCTGTGCATACACATCAGATCATGCAAACAGATTGTAGTGACACTGAACGAGTGAAGTATGAAGTGCACGTGAAATACGTTTTAAGAGCGCTCAGGGTTGTGTGTGTGTGTGTGTGTGTGTGTGTGTGTGTGTGTGCGCGCGCGTGCGTGCGTGTGTGTGAGAGAGAGAGAGAGAGAGAGAGAGAGAGAGATGATTGGTTCATTTGTTTATCTATAGCTTCTCCATGATTTAATCTCTAGGTAATTATAAATATTATTGTATAGTCAGTTGATCATTGATATCAAATGAAAAAACGAGGAGGGGCAGAGCCAGGGAAAACGACAGGAGGGGGGAAGGGTAGATAGATGGGGTTTGGAGAATGGGGACAGCTAGCTTACATATGTAAACGATGACTGACCAGCTTAAGAATTATTCTGAAATAGAAGAATTTTCCCTTCCGAAACCGGCAACACACTTGTCAATAACTTCCAAGATTTTTTTTTTTTTAAACAGAGTTTTTTTTTAAAATTCTTTTACACGGGCACACATACCGAATAAATTCCAATAACTGGCATTTTTCCTGTGTACCCAGGTTGTGGACGACATTAAATAGAAAAGAAAGAGAGTATACAGTACTTATTAACATAATACGCACACATACACACACACTTGCGCATACCTATATGTGATACATAATATAACCATTAGTTCCCTAGTATTTTGATACAAGGTGACCATAAGGTGGCCAGGTAGGTTGCATGATTCATCTCCATTAAGGACATATATTTCTCCATCTTATGTCTATAGTCAAGCTCCTTCAAGAAACATGTTTAGATTTGGTTATGTCCTGTTAATATGTATGTACTACATTTATATATGAAATATTTTCCCATTAAAATTATCAGGTCAAGCATATCGTCGGTTTTTGTTTTCTCAACCGTACCAAATAAAATAATCTCCGTGTTAAGGGATAATCTTATACAGTGTGAACAATTAACTTTCAGAACTCTTTCAAGGTCTTTCTAGAAAATACGGGTAAACTCACATTCCAACAGGTAGTGATTAATTGAGTCTTTCTCTCAAATACAGAAATTACATTTGTTGCTATCAATAATTTGCATACTTTTCAACACACTGTTGTTACCAGAATTCTGTGGCATATCTTAATTTGGAACCATTTCAGTTTTGTTTCGTTAACTTTCCTTAATCCTTTTCAGTACCTCTATCCAATCAATTTGTATATTAAGACCAATGGTTTTATTTCTGTGCTGCAATACAGTCAAATTGTGTCCAATGTACATGCATGCAGAGAAAGAGAGCTAGAGAGTAAAAAGTTGCGTCCAACGAGACAGACAGACAGACACAGACAGATCTACAGAGAAAAGGAGAGATGACCAGAGACAGACAGACAGGCAGACACAGTGACAGATGGACATATGAGAAAAAACGAAGAGTTACCGAAGACCACGGGCAGCAAACAGATCAAAGACGAAGCCACGACAAACCGTGCCATGTTAGGCTGCTAAGGCACTGGCTGACACGCGCTGATCAAGGACTAGGCTAAATGGACTCGACCTCTCTATATATCATGACCACGACCCTTCTCTCGCATGTCCCTAGCCTCCCCATTTCCCCTCCCTTCCTCTCCCCACCCTCCACTCTCCCTGCGCTTCCCGGTACATCGCCCCCCCCCCCCCCCCCCCCCTCTGTCACCATCTCTCCCTCTCTGATCCTGTTCCTTCGTGCGCTGTCCCATAATCTGCTGTCATCACTACCCTCTGCTGGTGTTTGAGAACCAACTGATATGATGGTTTATATGTTGTGGTGTTGGTGGCGTATGACAGGGTAGGACAGTGCAGGTGGGGTGGGGTGTGGGGGTATTTTGTTGATGACGTATGAAGGTGAAATGGACAGGTGTGTGTGAAGGGGGGATGGGGGGGGGTGAAGGAGGAGCTGGTGGAGAGGGTTGGGGTGAGTGGGAGGATGGTAGGAGGGGGGGCAGGAAGAGGAGGCATATTTTGTGTCTTCCTCAGATCTGTTAGTTAAATTGTTTCGTGTTTTTCCCCTCTTTTTGTACTCCCAGTTCTTATAGAACACGGAGTACTTTCGAATGGGAATGGAAAAAATGATGTCTGTGTGTCTGTGTGTCTGTGTCCATGATCAAAATGTATTCCACTTGCTCCAGACAAAACTTCTGGGCGATCTTTCTGAAAATTTGTAGGTATCTTTATTATGGGTCATGGATGATGCCCGATGTTTTTATTTTACCAGAATAGCTGTTACTAGTGGCTATAATGGCCAAAACGGCTTTTCTTCTTTATGGAATATCTCAGAAAGTACTTGGCCGATTTTTAAAGTGGTTTGGATGATCTTGTGACAAACCGGAGGAGGTTCGGTGAGGTGGTGGTGGTGGTTTAGCAGTGTCACATTAGGAAGTGAAAGTTAAACAAGGAAATATTGTCGAATTTGGACAGCTTACTTTTAAAATAACTAATAGAATCAAATTGTAGCACAACAGAAAGTGGAAACATTCGGAGGGGCACTCCACTCCAATCAGTTCAAGTCCTCAACAACAGCAGTTTAGTGTGTAACTGCGGCTAATAAGCGATGGTCATTTCAGCCAGGGGAAACAACCCCACAGGCTAGCTAACCCTGGTTGCCTTCTGCAGAGAGAAACTCAACATACACCAGAATCAGATCTCTAAGATTAGGGTGCCACCTTATACGTTTGGAAGCCAATTTAGTATATTTTTTCTTTAACCTACATTTAACCCCTTCCATTAGCATATTGTTTAGATTGCCGCTAGTCGAACTTTGCAGAAAGTAGTTTGATTATTACGTTTCTCTTCCGATAGAGCCTTGAACTTCAACCAATTATGATTGTCTTTCTTTCTTTCTTCTTTCTTCCTCCTCCTCCTCCTCTTCTCTCTCCTCCTCTCTCTCCTCTCTCCTTCTCTCTCTCTCTCTCTCTCTCTCTCTCTCTCTCTCTCTCTCTCTCTCTCTCTCTCTCTCTCTCTCTCTCTTGAGTTTCTGTAAACTACTTCAAGTTATAACTGTTTCAGTTGGTTTTTTTTTTTATCAAATTGTTGACGATATCATCATAATAATAACGATCTCAATATTATAATTATTCATAAGATGGCAAGGTATCGTTATCCACACACTCTGAAGAGATATGTGAAAGAAACAAACGTCAGGAGATTTGGAGAGGAAACAGACCTCAGTAGATACGGAATGGAAAAGACCTCAAGATGTATGAGAAGGAAACAGGCCCAATGAGAAAAAAAAAATTTAATGAGGCAAGCACTAGCAAACAATAGATAACGGATAGGTAGCTCCCATGATGAGATAACTGTTTGCCCATAATTCCAAACGATTGCTGCTTACGACAACAAATCGCCCGACGAAAATGCCGACACAGTGCACCCAGAACAAATATGGAGACGTCCCCCCGAAAGGATGTTCCAGGTTTGCTCATCTACCCTGTACATGACACATGTAACAGTAATGACAACTGGAAAAATGAGCGGAAACAATTTAACATTTATTCCAGACTTCCACATCCTTTTTTAACCTTGAATGTAGTCAAGCAAACACTCTGATGAACAGAAATAAGTACAGTTAACATCGGTTTGAATAGTATAAAAGGATATCTTACGTGAGTCAGGGAAATATAAATGGTAAATGACGAATAAGTACGGTAACTCTTGCTCCCATAACTCCAAACGGTTGCAGCCTACGACACTAAATCACCTAGCGGATATGCCGACAGAGAGCACATAGAACAGACCAGGAGACATCTTAAAGCTTGCTTATAATACCCTGTACCTGACACACGTACAAAGCAACGACAACTGAAGAAATTAACAAGACCGATGAGGCAAGCTAAGGAATTAGACATCAGGAGTATGCGAAGAAAACAGGCTTTACGAGGTGTGGAATGGAAACGGACCTCAGAAGGTATGGGGAAAAAAACGAAGCTGAGGACTTACGGTAAAAAAAAAAGAAGAAGGAGAACCGAAGAGGTTTGGGAATGAAACAGATCTGAAGAGGTATGGTGAGCAATAGACCTGAAGAGCTGTTGGAGGGAACAGAGCAGAAGAGGTGCAGGAATGAGCAAGATCTTAATAAGTATGTGAATGAAAACATACATGACGAGGTACTTAAACGAAACATACCTGATGTGAGTCTGCAAAGGAAATACTTGAGGAGCTACAATAAGGAAACAGATTTGTGGAGGTATGGGAAGGAAACAGACCTGTGGAGGCATGGGAAGGAAACACATCTGAGGAGGTATGAGAAAGAAACAGAGATGAGGAGGTATAGGAAGGAAACACAATGAGGAGGTATGGGAGGAAAGAGCTGAGAAGGCATGGATAAGAAACACACCTCAGGAGGTATGGGAAGAGGGAAACAGACCTGAAAAGAGATGCAGTACTGGAATGGAAACAGATGTGGAGACATTGGAAAGGAAACCAATCTGAATAAAGGAAAGGAAACCAATCCAAAGAGTCATAGGAAAGGAAACGAAACTGAATAAAGGAAAGGAAACTAATCTGAATAAAGCAAAAGAAACTAATCTGAAGACGCATGGGAAAGGAAACAAATCTGAAGAGGTACAAGAAAGGAAACCAATTTGCATACAGGAACGGAAACCAATCTGAATAAAGGAAAGGAAACCAAACTGAATAAAGAAAAGGAAACCAATCTGAATAAAGGAAAGGAAACTAATCTGAATACAGGAAAGGAAACCAATCTGAATGTAGGAACAGAAACCAATCTGAAGAGGTAATGGAAAGAAAACCAACCTGAATATAAGAAAGGAAACCAATCTTAAGAGGTATGGAAAAGAAAAAAAATGAAGAGGTATGGGAAAGGAAACCAATCTGATGAGGTAAAGGACAGGAAACCAATCTGAAGAGGTATAGAAAAAGAAACCAGTCTGATGAGGTATGGGAAATGAAACCAGTCTGATTGAATGGAATGGAAAGGAAAAACCATTCTTAATATAGGAAAGGAAGCCATTCTGAATATATAGAAAAGAAACCAATCTTAATATAGTTAAAGGTAACCAAAACGAATACAGGAAAGGAAACCAATCTGAATATAGGAAAGGAAACCAATCTGAATATGGGAAAGGAAACCAAACTGAATACAGGAAAGGAAACCAGTCTGAAGATGTATTGGAAAGAAAACTGATCTGATAAAGTATGGGAAGAGAAAAATACCTGTTGAAGTACGGGAAGGAAACATATCTTATAGGTATAGATGGAAACAGATCTGTAGATGTATAGAAAAGAAACAAATCTGTGGAGGTATGTTAAGGTAACAGATATGTAGAGGCATGCGAAGGAGACAGATCTTTAGAAGTATGGGAAGGAAACAGACCTTTAGAGGCATGGGAAAGAAACACATCTGGGAAGGTATGGGAAGGAAACACATCTGTGGAGGTATGGGAAGGAAACAGATCTTTAGGAGTATGGGAAGGAAACAGATCTGTGGAGGTAACGGGAAGGAAACAGACCCTAAGCCATACGAGAAGGAAACAGACCTGAGGAGGGATGCAGAGTATAAGGGGTGTGAAGAAAGAGAAGGAATGAAAATCAAACCTGACGAGGCACGGCGAGGGATGCAGCACTGTCTTCTGACAGACCCAGCACACATGTTCCGCTGGTAGCTTCCAGAACAGTACAGGGAATTGTGCTGACAGGTGCCGCCCGCCTGGCGACAGGGAACATCCGAACCTGTAAACGGGTAAGTTTGGTGAAACAGAGGACTTAACCAGTGGGCAGAAGTAAACATGCAAAAGGCTCATGCACACGGACAACAGCATACACGCAAGAGGGCAAATGAGCTTCGCTATCTCGTTTTTGTGACAGATGTGTTAGGAAACAATAAAGCAGAACTTCAGGAAAACGCCGCAGGAGTTGAAAAGCATTTACGTCCATGTGGAACAAAAATCATTAAAAAGGTAAAGCAACATAGTGACCAGCTGTTCCAGGCAACATCCAGCAGGTACTCATGCTGAACAGATAGACCTTTAAAGGAACAGACCGTTCAAAGCAACTTGGTTCATTCTGAGCAAGGACGACACACTCAGCAAAGGAGATCGACTCGAGGTTCGGATGGTCTGGCTATGCTGGCCATGACAAGTTGCGAGGTTATCCGGGTTATCAGATGCGTCACATTCCAGTGAAGATAAAGCTCTACAAATGACCGATGGTTTCTATCTGTCTATACAGATGCAAGAACCGGATAGTGGCTTCTGGTTTTCACCGAAAAATCCAGGAGCTCAAGGGTAACTGTTTCAGGCAAGATTTTCCACATTTCACACCAGTCTGCCCCCACCCTTCCCTTGAATACAGACTCGGGTAGAAAATATGTACCCACATTAAGAAGCTACTGAGTATTCCCATCTACTGTATGCTTACCAAGATGCAGAACCTCACTAATAACAGGCGAAAGAGAACAGGCCTGAATCGCAGAGATGAAGTCATGCAATCGGAAGAAACTGTAAAGAAGAGCAAAGCAGATGGGACACTAGATAGAAGACTGACCCCTGGGGCTCTTCCGGCTAGAAAGACCTCCTGTTACAGACAGTCAGCAGCATCACCTTATACTGTCAAAATTTTCTCAAATTGAGACGGCCCGCCATCAAAGGCCGTCATCATCATGAACTGCAGATCTCTGGTGCTGGAACTTCACATCATTAAAAGTGCACAGCAACTTCATGACATCAAGAAAGCCTTCCATGATCTTTCAAGACAGCCCACCATTAGACTCCGGCAGATTCCTTCCTGCTATGGAACCACACGAAACGAAAAAGGCTGCTGCTGTTTTCAAAGTAGGCAACAGAATGGAGCAGTTCGGCAGTTCAGTAACTTACACGACGGGCTAAAACTATGATCCACAACCAGTACCATTCCCAGAGGAAGAGAAGCATGGGTGCAGCCAGTGGTGTTGACGCAGTCCACCAGCTCCAGACTTACCAACAGACAATCCTCTTCAGACTGAGGACTAACCAATGCAGCCTACAGAGCCTCCACAACCGACTCGAGATTGCCCACATTGACGAAAGTCCATGCGGCACTGGAACCCTGACCCAGAACACATCCTTAAGGAAATGTTCCAACTCCGGGGTCTACGATGTCAATCCTTGCCGGAGGGCATGAAGACACAGCAGCACCTTTGGGGTGGCAATGAAGACCTGGGGAAGACTGCAGAATTCATTATGGCAACCAGGCTTCACATTTGACGCAGCCAATCATTTGACCACAGAAGGAGAATAACTGAAGTGAACTGCTCCCGATCATTTCAAAGTAAAATTGGGTCTCGTAAAAAAACTTTATTGTTAAAAAAAAGATAATTCTAGTGATAAGGGAAACTTTTTGAAAAATTTTTAGTGATAATATTAACACATTAAACTGAGAAAGATGTGATAAAAAAAAACTCACTGTTAACAGATCGTTTTTTTTTTTTTTTTTTTTTGTTTTGTTGTTTGTTTGTTTGTTGTTGTTTTTTGATAACTTCAGCGGGTTGAGTAACTGGCGTAGACTCACGCAGTTATACTACAATTATATTTTGGAAAATAGGAC
>JADBJO010000704.1:537500-542500 GCA_016801955.1 Conus betulinus | reverse complement strand
GAGGTGGTGAGCGTGTTTTTTCTGCCTGTGAGTTGTTCTCTTGGTGAGAATATTGCTGTTTTTCCCTGCTCGGGTTACGATCAGAAGTTTGTTTTAAAGAAGCCCAAGTCGGGCGAAAATTCGCATGGAATTAAATGTTGGAACTGCAGCGGCCTGGGTCTTATGATTTCTTTAATATTTCTGCTTGCTGCTGCGGGCACTGTATGGCCTAGGCCGTTTCTTTGTGGAGCGGTGCCCAAACTTCATGGAAATGTGAATCATTCTGTCTCTCTCTCTCTCTCTCTCTCTCTCTCTCTCTCTCTCTCTCTCTATATATATATATATATATATATATATATATATATATATAAACAGTCAAAGTAGATAAAATCCAAACAAACAAGACTTTATATATATATATATATATATATATGTGTGTGTGTGTGTGTGTGTGTGTGTGTGTGTGTGTGTGTGTGTGCAGATAGATAGGAAGGTATGTAGGAAGGTAGATATAGATGGAAACATAGATAAAGGTGTGTATATACACCTGTTGTTTTTGATTCAACCACAAAACCATTAGCCTATCTTGAATTTGAAACACAAAAGTTAAAGTCAACAAACTTACCTAAGCTTCAGCGATGACGGAAGACGAACACTTAGTGTAAGCGTAGTCAGTGAAGCAACACGGATTTTCTTTAATTCTCTTCCTCGTAGTTATCCTATATATACTCCTAGGTGGTGCGCGTGACTTGGGATCAGATGTCACTGCAAGGCAGCGTCGGGAAGTTGTCATGCAGGTGCGTTCAACCAGCAGGACCTTTTTTCTTCCTGCTTTGTTCTACTTGTGTCATTCAGCCGGCATTACACTTCCTACTTTTTAACTACATGTGTTGTTCAGCCTGCATTACACTTTCTGCTTTTTAACTATGTGTTTTTTCAGCCAGCATTACACTTTCTGCTTTTTAACTACATGTGTTGTTCAGCCTGCATTACACTTTCTGCTTTTTTAACTACATGTGTTTCAGCCAGCATTACACTTTCTGCTTTTTAACTACATGTGTTGTTCAGCCAGCCATTACACTTTCTACTTTTTACTACACGTGTTTTTCAGCCAGCATTGCACCTTCTACTTCTTACTACTTGTGTCGTTCAGCCAGCATTACACTGCAGTCTACTTTTTACTATATGTGTTGTTCAGTTAGCACTACACTTTCTACTTTTTTTTTAACCACATGTGTTGTTCAGCCAGCATTATACTTTCAACTTTTTACTACATGTGAAGGAAAAAGGTAGGGAAACGTTGGAAAAAAAAAACTCAGGGGAAAATTGTTAAAAAACGGGTTGAGATAGTAGAAAAAGCTATGGAAATGAAGAAAGCAAAAGGAGCAGAAAGGGGGAATGAAAGCAGGGGGAAAAGTGTAAGGTAAAAGAGGAAGAGAGATGGAAAAAGTAGAAAAAGACAGAAATATTGATAAAAAGAAAGTAGGGACAACATGGGAAAGATAGGAACAAAACAGGAAATTATGGCGGACGGTAAGAAAATGTGGAGGAATTAGGAAAAGACAGGACAGAATAGAAAAGGTAAACAAGTATAAAAAGAAATGTAGGGAAAAGCAGGAAAACGTGAGGAAAAGTTAGAAGAAAAGTAGAACAAGATAGGAAAAATTCGGGAAGACAGGGAAAATGTGGAAGGATGTGTGGAGGAGAAAGAAAACCTACGAGAACGGTAACGGAATTAAGAACCAGAAACGAAATTCTGAAAAAACAAATGGGGACGAATCAAAAAAAAAAATGTGACAAATTGACAAAGAAGAAGAAGAAGAAGAAGTCGACGACGATGACGACGACGACGACGACGACGACGACGACGACGAAGACGAAGACGAAGACGACGACGACGACGACGACGACGACGACGACGAAGAAGAAGAAGAAGAAGAAGAAGAAGAAGAAGAGAAGAAGAAGAAGAAGAGATAAGCAGAAATAGAAAGGGAAAGATGATGGAGAAATATGTATGAGCAGGAACAGATAGATAAAAGGTGGATAAATGAGAAAGATTTGGGAAAAGTAACAATAAGTGGCGAAATCCGAAAGAGTAACATGGACAAGAAAAAGATTTTTTTAAGTATCTTTAAATGTATGACCAGATTTTAAAGAGTAAGAAACAATGAGTATTGTTAGGAGAAAAGTGTTGAAAGGTAGGAAGAAATGGCGGGGGGGGGGGGGGGGGGGGGGGGGGGGGGGCTTCTTTGATGCACAAAAATAGGAAAAAAAAAAGTTTGAGAAAAAAAAAACTATTGAAGAAATTTGCTTAAAGTTAAGGAAAAGTAGGAAAAAAAGTGATAAAAAGTAAGAAAAATAGGAAAACTTTGAGAAAAATAGAAAAAGACAGACAAAAAAGAGAGAAAAGAAACGATGGAGAAGATTAGTACAGGATAAGTCTAAGTAGGAACAGTAGGGACAGGTAGGGAAAAGTAGAATTAGGAAGGGAAAGTCGGAAAAAGAGAAAAGACGAGAAGTTGAAGGAAATGAAAATGCATAGGGAAAAAAACACTGACAGGTAGAGTAAAAAAAAAAAAAAAAAAGCTAGGAAAAAGGTAGAGACTGATAAGAAAGTGTTGAAAAAAAGTAGAAAAAGTAGCGAAAGATGCGAAGAGGTAGAGAAAGTGCAGGTAGGTCAAGAAAAATAAGAAAAGGTAGGGGGAAAGTGGGGGGGGGGGGGGGAGTAGGTAAGTGGTAGGGGAAAATATGACACGGTAAGGAAAATCAGAAAAAAGGCAGGAGAAGGCAGGGCAAAGATAAGAGAGATTGAATGTTACTTAGAGCCCAGCCGACCGCAAAGGGCAATATCAGGGTTGTCACCGCGTTGAAGGTAGATGAAAAGATGAGAAGGTAGGGAGAAAGTAAAAAAAAGAAAAAGGGTTAGGGAAAAGCAGAAAAGGGCAGGGGAAATAGGAAATGGTAGGGATTAGTAGGAAAGGGTTAGAAAAATAGGAAAAGATATGGAAAACTAGGAAAGGCATGGAAAAGTTAGAAATAAAAAGATAGAAAAAAAAGCCAGAAAAGACAGGACTAAGCAGGAAAAGGTAGGGGAGAGGTAGACGATCCCAAGAAAAAGTAAGAAAGGTAGCGAAAAGTAGGAAAGTAGCACAGAAGTAGGAAAGGATAGGGAATATAGGAAAAGGTAGGGGACAGTAGGAGAAGCTGATGGAAAATAATTCAGGCGGAACGTTACCTCTGTTGCTCGTGAGGTACGGTGACTCCCGGATGCTTGTCACCCAACAGGCCCGATACATCCTGTTGTTTTGTCACCATGACACATGATAAGTCAGGGCCTAGACCATTTCTATGGAACGCAGCTAGCTTCAAAAAGTCGTAAATGCTATTGTAAACACGCACACACACACACGCACGCACGCATGCATGCACGCACGCACACACGCATGCACGCACGCACGCACGCACGCGCACACACACATCAGAATTTCTCCATGAAATAGTAATAATGTAATTAGTGTTTGGATGTTGCACTGGTGGCTGCTGTGCGTTGAACAAAACGGTAATTATCACGTCAAAACAACCATGTCCCTGTTAAAGCAGTGGATAGTGTGTCAAAAGCAAAACAGTGATCATCAAACTTAGGACCATAACAGGCTGTATATAATGAAAACAGGATCGCAACAGTCACTTTTAGTATATATTGTATTTGTGTTCAATGTGATCTAGTTACTTTCAGTACTAATGTTCCTTGTGTTCCGTACAAGGCAGCTACTTTCGGTATCAACCGTCCTTTTGTTCAGTATGCTGTGGTTATTTTCTGTATCAATTATCCCTGTGTTCAGAATGATTTAGTTACTGTCGGTTCAGCATCAATCATTTTTGTTAGTTGCTTTCTGTTCAGTATGATGCTGTTACTTACAGTATCAATTATCCTTGTTTTCAGTAAATGTAATTACTTTCGGTATGAATTATCATTGTTTTCAGTAAATGTAATTACTTTCGGAATCAATTTTCTTGTTTTCAGTAAATGTAATTACTTTCGGTATCAATTTTCCTTGTTTTCAGTATGATGCAATTACTTCCTGTATCAATTATCCTTGTGTTCTTACTTTTGGGATCAGCTATCTTTGTATTCAGTGAACGGTGGCCGCTTTTTCAGTATCAACTATCCTTGTCTTCAATATAATGTAATTATTTTGGGTTACGATTTTCTTTAGATTCAGTGTGATATAGTTACTTTCGGTCTCAATTATCCTTGTGATCAGTATGATGTAATTTCTTCCAGTGTCAACTATCCTTGTATCGGTATCAATTACCCTTGTGTTCTGTGTGATGTAGTTACTTTCGGTCTCAATTATTTCTTACGTTCATATGATGTTTCACTGTGAATATGAATGAGTCTTTTTCGGCTTTTGTGAATCATGATCGCTACTTTCATGTGGAGTAACACCATCTCGCAACATTAACGCTAAGAGATTCTTAAATCATTATGGAGCAACAAAATTACTAATTTCACACGAAAATTGCTGTTTTATTAATACAATGGTAATTATGAGCTTTTTAAAGAAGCATAAACTTTCCTCCGCAGGCAGACATACACAAGTTTAATTGTTTCTTCCTATGGTGCACCATTATGAATCTGCGTATGAAAGATGAGGAAGAATACATGTAGGCCTGACATAAACTACTTGGGCGGACACGTACACATTAAATAGACATGGACATCATGCATAAATTTAATCTCTCTCTCTCTCTCTCTCTCTCTCTCTCTCTCTCTCTCTCTCTCTCTCTCTCTCTGTGTGTCTGTGTGTGTGTGTGTGTGTGTGTGTGTGTGTGTGTGTGTGTGTGTGTCTGTCTGTCTGTCTCTCTCTCTCTCTCTCTCTCTCTCTCTCTCTCTCTCTCTTTTTTTTCTCAATGTTTATTACAGCTTCAAAGACAGTCTGAAATGCACATTTACGCAAAGATGATGTTCAAGAACGCTGGTAAATACGCGTTGTCTTTTCAAAACAAAATTCTTTTTT
>JADBJO010000704.1:475000-530000 GCA_016801955.1 Conus betulinus | reverse complement strand
AGGAGAGTACATTAGACCTAGTCTCACAAAAACCCCTTCCCTAATTCCCCGGGTCGAAGTTATCCTGGCATCTCAGACCACCACATTGTCTATTTTGAATTCAAGACGAAGCCTGATATCCTTCAAAATGCCAACCGTCCCACCCCCCTCTACGGGCGAGCAGACTGGAAGGCCATCAAACAAGACATGGTAGCACTGCAGGATGACTACAAAGACACAAGCGACGTAACAACAGAAGACTTGTGGCAGAAGTTCAAGACCACACTGAAAGACAGCATAGACCAACATAATCCAGCCAAGAGACCTAGGCGGAAGGAGTCCCTTCCCTGGATGACCTCTGACATACTCAAACTCATCAGGAATAGAGACAGAATCTACAGGAAGAGAAAGGACGGCAATAAGGGCAGGCAGACGGAGATCAAGAAACTTGACAAGGAGATCAGGAAACACCTACGCCGCTCGTATTGGCGATACACTGAAAGCCTATTTTCCCAATGTAGCTCTGAAGACCCCAGACCAAGCCAGAAGAGATTTTGGGGCCTACATTAAATGGGCCTACATTAAACACCAGCGCTCTACCACTACTGGTGTCTCTGCTCTGAAGTCCAATGGAAAGCTCGTCACCGACCCCAAGCAAAAAGCTGAGCTGCTGAACCAGCAATTCTCCACTGCATTCAGCGGAAGGTACTGCCTTCACGGAAACTGAGTTCAGAAACAGATGCTCACTTCACGAATCCTGCGGCGACTTCCCTACCATGGAAAACATCGCCATCAGCACTGATGGCATTGAAAAGCTGTTGAGGAAGCTCAACCCCGCAAAAGCATCAGGCCCAGACAGTATTACTCCTCGAGTGCTGGAAGAACTGGCTAAAGAAGTTGCGCCTTTCCTGGCCGCCATCTACAGGTCCTCATTTCAAACTGGCAGGGTACCAGGACTGGAGAGAGGCACTGGTTACCCCGGTGTTCAAAAAACGGGAGAGCATTACAAGGCATCTAACTACTGCCCAATCTCCCTAACCAGCGTCCCCGCTTAAGTCCTGGAACATGTCCTAGTCAGTGCTATCACGAGCCACCTGAAGTCGAACAACATACTGTCCAACCAACAACATGGCTTCCGCAAGCACCGCTCCTGTGAGACGCAGTTCTTGGAGTTCATAGAAGAAGTCTCATCAGCGATGGAGAGCGGCGTTGCATCCGACGTCATTATCATGGACTTTGCTAAAGCCTTCAACCGTGTGTGAATCATAGCCTACTTGTCCACAAGTTAGACCACTACGGGATCCGTGGAAGCACCAACAGCTGGATAGCAAGCTTCCTCAGTGACCGCAAACAAGCCATGGTGAATGGTGCACAGTCTGGCTATATCCGCATGAAATCCGGGGTGCCCCAGGGAACAGTGCTTGGACCTTGTCTCTTCCTGACATACATAAATGACCTTCCAACAAGAATTTCCTCCACTTCCCGCCTATTCGCTAACGACACTGTAGTGTACCAACTGATCGTCTGCCCTGAAGACTCCAAGAGGATCTCTCGCCAAGCTGGAAGACTAGGAGAGCGAGTGAGGCATGGCATTCCACCCGGGGATAAATGCAGCCAGCTGCCTTTGACCCGCAGTAAGAAGCCACTGAATGCCAACACCAAATACATCCTCCACAATCATTCCTTAGAGAGAGTATCTTCTGTAAAGTATCTTGGTGTCACGCTGCAGACCGACCTCTCCTGGAACACCCCCACATCGACAACACTTGCGCCAAGGCAAATAAAACACCAGGATTCCTGAGGAGAAACCTAAAGGTGTACTCCAGCAAGACCAAGGAGATGGCATACAAGGCTCTGGTCAGACCCATTGTCGAGTACGCCTGCTGTGTTTGGGACCCCTACACCACCAAGCCCATCCTCAACATCAAGAAGATCCAGCAAAGGGCAGTGCATTTTGTCCTGAACCGGCATAGAAATACATCCAGCGTTAACGACATGCTTGAAGAGTTGCAACAGACCACGCTCCAAGAACGCCGCTGCACGTGCAGACTCTCCTTGCTATATAAAATCCAAAAGCATGTGTGAAATGCAAAGACTTGAAGCCCCTGCCACCCACAAGCAGAAGAAGCCCACACATGCAATACCAGCGCATCAATACTCGCACACAGACTACCGCAAGTATGCCTTCTTCCCCCGTACCATCCGCGACTGGAACGACCTGTCCACAGAAGTCGTCACACCCCCCCACCCTGGCCTCCTTCATTTCGAAGGCGACCAGATCCTCCATGTAAATTTTTTTTTTTTTCCCTCAAGCTGCTCAGTGACCCTCCAGCATGTCAATAATTGCCGATTACTCGGCAGGTGGGCATTACTGGAAGAAGAGAGAGAGAGAGAGAGAGAGAGAGAGAGAGAGAGCAGAGCAGAGAGAGACAGAGAGAGACAGAGAAAGAAATTATAGGAGTAGAATTTTATAACATTTTAGCTAAAAGATATGAACAGATACAAAAGGGTTTTAGTATGTTAGCCACATGATTGATAGTCAACACTTTCAAAACATTTAATCTTTTTCTTTTTCTGTCTTTTTCTGTCAAATTTTCTACAAACTTTTTCAACTCCGTTTTGGCGTTTTAAAGGAATCCTAAAACTTACCACCTTTGCTGATATTCTGCAACCATGCTGTGTAACCTCAAGAATGACATTACGGTCATTATTGAAAGATTTTTTCCCCATAGTTCAATAACATTAGAAACCTTTTTTTTTTTTTTTTTTGGCCTGATAATTCCTGCCAGTTTTCTTCTTTTGTATTTGAAGTGATAGGAGGATAGCCAGTTGCCATACTGGTTTGTGGGATGAGGTGTACAGTGGAACAACCGTTCTGGTTATGCAGACATCCGTGAGGTGAAATTATTGAAGGGATTCTCTGGTTGCCAGAAAGTTGCCTCCAGTGGTGCACAGGAATGCAGCTGCGGTGCAATCACTCTCAGACCTTCTGAACTCTCCAGCTGAGGTCTGCAGAATTGACCTGAACTTGGGAGTAGGTCTCACGGACAGTGTTGTTCAGACATCTGGAGGCGGTAACCGTGGTGATGGAACAGGCAAGACAAAGCTTAAAGCTCAGCAGTGTGAGCAGCTGAGCGTTTGGCTATAGAATGATAAAGAAATGGAAGTGACATTGTGCTGCCTGACTTAGGCATAAGACATGTGCAGGACGTCTTTTTTTTGTGTAAACCATGAAAATTTTGCTAAACAGAGGTTATCAGCTGCTGTTGCCTGCAAGGATTTGATATGGTACAATGTATGATGCCAAACAAACTTTAATCGAGCCTTATTGCCACAGGGGGCTCCAAGGGTTAATATGAAGTGGTTTACTACAAAAAGTCAGCAGTAATAACTTTTGTTTTTTTTTCAGCTCAGTTGTTACTTGCGTAAATTAAAACTTTTTTAGATTTACACAAATGCTGGTTATGTCAGTGCAAACCATCTGTTAAAGCACTCATGCAAATCAAAATCACACACAAAAAATTCAGCCACTATGTAACTGAAAACAACAAAGTTCCTCTCTTGACACACAAGTTTATTGATGGAATGGTAGAACAGAAGCATCCATGAAAGCAGCACTGATGAATCACAGATCACAAATTTCATCAACATTAATTAAACAATGGGGCTTCTGAATATCCATGTGGTTGCTAAGACTATTCCGTGCACACACATAAAAAAACATGACCAACAGGCAAATACAAACCATCTGAATGATAAGTTTATGTTTTTTTTCTTTACTTTTTGAGCTGGTGGTCAGGTAACTTTCTCAGTTAAGGTAAGTAGCCATTTTGAATTTGAAACGAAAAAGGTCTTGATTGAAAATACACACACACCCCCACACAGGTCTAGAGTCTCAATTTTCTCTCTATACAAGATTCTAATGACATTTCAGACCTCTCATTTACATCATGAGACAAATCAAAGCCTCACTTACCAACACAAACTTCAAAGAAATTATGGGCAACAATCTGATATGTAAAAAGTAATTGTCCAACATATAATCTTATACAAAATGCGCACTGTAAATGGAAAGTAATGGATACTTTTGTCAAATGGCCGCCGAGGGAAATAAAATAAATATCCAATGTTTCTCACAAAATACTGCTTGGTTTTCATCATCATTCCTTGTATCTCTGGTTATTGCTTGGTTTTCAGATATGTTTTCAAAAAAAAAGAAGAAGAAGAAAGAAAACATTCAACAAACACACAATCCATGTTTGATTTGTAAATAAAAACCGTATACAGAAAAAATAAAACTGCATTGAATATACTGGCAAGCATTACAATCGGGTCGATGAAATACTCATATCAGAAACAATCAAATCTTCAAAATTGGTTAAAAAAAAATTACTGTGAACTTTTGAAAAATTCAAACCAAAAATGATCATAAAATCAATGTTTATCTGTATAATATTTGCACAACCTTAATAAATGCCGTCATGTGTAAGCTTTTGATTCAACAACTGATAACAAACGTTAAGTCATCAAAATCAAACTTCATTAGAAATCATGGCCCTGCAGGATCACATCAAATAGGATGAACACAAAACGTGTCTGACCAGTTTATGCTTCTGAAGTTACAGTCAACATATACACTGTACAATTTGACTGATAAAAACATTCCGAGTTCAGTAACAGTAGCCCAATAAAAGCAAAATTCACCAAACAACCCACTATCCAGCAGACTATTTCACTGTATCCAACAGCATTTAATCGACTATGACACAATTTTGTGCTTCAAACATGGACTAGGACACAACAGTCATAAAGGGTAGAACCACTGTGGGCAGAACATGTTACACTTCGATGCTAGTTTCCATTCCACGCCATTCTAACTAGATAACTACATAAGCGGGCTCTAATAACTAGAGTCGGATACGATTTACAAAATCTGTGGTGTAAACACCATTCAACAGACTCTCTGACTGTATTTGACAGCTTTTAATCAATTAAGACACAATCTTATGCTTCAAACTCAGACTAGGGCACAATAGTTGAAAACTGTGGAGCTAGAAAAAAGAGCGCATGCTACATTTCAATTCAAGTTTCGTTCTGTGCCATTCTTACTTGACAACTACTTACATGGGCCCTCGTACAAAGAGATAAGATAATGTTTGCTTACAGCCCAGCCGACCGACCACAAAGGGCCACATTAGGGCTGTCACCTCACAACTCACAAGTTATTCATTCACACAATTCTTTAAAATACATCGAAAAACCCATCCGAAAGTTTCTCAAAAATCTTTCCACTGTAAAATTTCAGATCTGATGAAAAATGTTAACCTCTTTCAAGAACGCAAAGATCGTGTCAGGCGGAACATCTCTGAACAAGGTTTTCATGGAATCTGCTGGCTCTAGTAACTGGAGTCAGAAGTGATTTACAAACAGATTTCAGCAGCTGGGTTCAGCAGTCTGAGACGGGTACGTCGAGTGTCAGGATATCCACTACGACACAACATTATGTCAAGAAAAAAAAAAAAAGCTGGGAGAGGAAGTATGATGAGTAAGGAGAGATGGAACAGCGCTAGGAGGCAGGTGGTGAGGACGGGGCCAGAGGGAGGGAGTTTTTAGAAGACAGCTGTAATTATTGACCAGGATATGAGCGGCAGAGCACAAATCAACCTTGTGCAGATATCCTAGCCGATTTAACCTGCCGTGTGCAGTCTGTTTTTTTTTTTTTAGATCTGCTGACCCCTGACCACACCAAAGTGTAAAGTTAATCAGTAGTTATATAATATTGAAAATCCAAAAGCAGCACACCTGATTCAGCAGCACGACAAACCTTAAAACATGAGCGCAATCACCGGCTTGCATCACTTCTTTTCCAAAATACTTCATTCATGACAAATCTTCAGATTTATTTAACAGTATAACATTTCAGACTGAGGAAGTCATTTGGCAGACCAGATGACCTATTATCTGGTATCTTGAAAATACACCAGCATAATCATACACTCTGGATGTTTTTTTCAAGAGTAATGATTTAAGCAGCATTTATGAAATTGTTGACTGTAAATAATTACAGTAAACATGTCAAGCTGGTAGTTCTACTCTAATGACTTTGCTTACCACACTTGAATCCTAACTGATGACTTGAGCTGCACACGGTCCAGGAGAGCTGGGACTGCGGCATGGTTTTACACACACAGGCATGGAGGTTATGGTGACAGTTTGTGACAGGAGAGAGGAAAAAGGGGTCGGGAATTACATTTCAACACTGGTGCCAGTGCGCAAAATCCAGTAAGAATGAGTGTCGCCTCAAACAGAATGATAGTGGGAGGGAGAGAAAACCAACCAATCTGTTCTGAGTAAAGTTTACATACATATAAGTGATAAATGTTGAAAAGAATCTTCAGCACTGTTGCCTTTTTAAAGCCTGTGATATAAACATGCATTTGCATGCTGAATAATACAATAATCTGCAGACTTCAGTCCATGCTAAGTGGTAGAGAAGTTCCATTAAAAGATGTCTTTTCTGATATTTGTATATAGAAACTTTGCAAATGATTCTTCAGATATGTGTGCTTTTCATGACATGTTGACACCAGAAATTTGCATTGCTTTCAACTTTGCTTCTTCCTGAGAAAATTTTCCTGTTTTATCTCATCACTGTGTTTACTGTACAGAAAACCTGGAGTACAAAAACTTTTCAGTGTACAATGAGTGACATTCAAGAATAAATCTGCACCAGATTAATCATGACAGTAGAAAAGAAAAGTGTTAAAGATATAGCATATAACTTGTAATCTGATAAGAACTTCAAGACAAGAATTCCACACCTGCACTTACTAATAATCTAACACAGCTCAAATATTTAGGGATCAAGTTCAAATTCTGGCTCTGCCACAGCAACATTTCTTTTGATGTTGTTTTTTTTCGGTCTTCCCCTCCCCTTCCCTTCCCTTCCCTTCCCTTTCATTTTCCCCTTTCACTGAAATAAAAACTGATGCTCACAGACAATGGAGACTGTGACCTGGACGATAACCCACAATCAAGTTTGGACAACATTCGATGCCTTCCTACTACACACTACACACAGTGACCCTCTACCATTAAGCAGCAGACAAAAAGAAGAGCAGCACTGGGATATTTTGACTTCTATAAGGTCTCTGATTTATTTTTCTTTCGTGAAAGTAGCAGTAACTTGAAAGCTACAAATATAATGTTCATGTAGTACTATCAACCATTTTTTAAATTTGATGGAAATTTTGATACCAAGCTTCTAAGTTTTAGCACATTTGATATAATCAGTCCACTAAATCATTGGTCAAAAGAGACAAAACAACTTTAAACCTTTTGCCACCAACAAGGTGTCTGCAGAGAAGTGAATAATGATGTTTATTTCCTTCCTGCAATAAAAAAACAACTTTAAACAACTCCACCCTCACCCCGCTGTGCATTTGCAAGCATCATAACAATCATCTGATGCCCTTTCATGAGTCATATTCATAATCTGCCAGCTTTAACACCTGCATAATATTATATCAGAGAAAAATGCCAGAGAAAATACTAATAAGACAGAAAATGGGGTATAATTATTGCTTTCATGAACAAAAAAATCCTTTTCATCAAGGCAAATAACAAATGTTTTTTGACACTGCTAATCAAGAGCATCAGCATATCAGATAGCAGGGCAGAGCAAGGGAAACAATCCTCATGGGGCAGGAACCAGCTGCGTTTTGCTATCGGAAGTGATGAGCTGGATGAGGCTTCCTGATGCAGGGCGCTCCACTCCTTCTGTCCACTTCGAGAACAGCCTATGAGCACACAACAGCACACATAGTAAGGTAATGTTACTTACAGCCCACCCGACTGCAAAGGGCCTTATGAGGGCTGTCACCAAGTTGAAGTCAACTCAAGTCATTCATTCACACATCCCTTTAAAGTACACCTAAAAACACAATGGAAATGTTATCAAAAATATTTCTACTGCATAATCTCAGATCAGATGAAAAATGTTAATCTCTTTCAGAAATTTACTGATCACATTAGGGGGGACATCGCCGAACAATGTTTTCATGGAGTCTGCTGTAAAATGTTTATGTCTCACATCATGGAAGTCCCAACACTCTAAAAGAGTACGTGTCATTGTAAGTGGTACATGACATGGAATACACCACAGAGCTTCCTCACTTTTTAGAATACTGTGTAGGTTATGAGACAGAAAGAAAGAAAGAAAGGGAAGAAAGAAAGAAAAATGGGATGGGAAAAAATTTTTTTTAAGATGAAGGAAGAAATAAAGAGAGAAAAAAGAAAAACACATAGGCACAAAGAAAGAAAGAAAAAAAAAAAAAAAGAAAAATGCAATAAAGAACATGAGCAAGAAAAAAAGACTGTAAGTAAGAAAGAAAGAAAAAAGAAACAAAAAAAAAGAGAAAAAAAAAAAAAAAAAAAAAATTTTTTTTTAACCCAAAGAGCATGCTGGAACAAGTAAGAAATGACCAAAAAGAAAGAAATGTACAAATAAAAGAGGTGCAAAAAGATGAAAAAAAAAAAAAAAAAAAAAAAAAAAAAAAAAAGAGAGATCACTGACTATTTCTTGTTTTAAAAGAAAGTGAAAAAGACCAGCAGAGACAGAGAGACTGACAGATATTAATCAAAGTCGCTTTACAACGTATTCACTCTTAGTTTCATCAAAGAGGCATCTCTCAAAGCAACCTCGTCCTATACAGGCTATGTGCTGAGCCATGGAGCTACAATGCTCAGGCCTGATGCTGTGTAACAAACACATGAAAAGAGAAAATAAGGAAAGAGGTGGAGGAAGGGGCCAACTAAAATGACCTTTCAGAAACCTAACTAAAGCATTAGCCCACCATGCTCATTGGGCTTAGGGCCTTGCAACCTACTATGTATTCAGACTTAAAAAACATGAAGACAAAAAGGCACGCTCTTTGCAACAAATAATAAGCCAAACTTACGTCTTCCTTTCTTCACAACACACTTACTGTACTGTCATTATTTAACCCTTTCCCAACCTGCCGTCAAAGTCCCTGTTTGCTAAGAGCTAGTCTGCATGCCTGCAGCACAGTCATGCCAAACTTCCCTAAATCCACAGTTTCTATCTGACAAACCAGAAATTCAATTTTCATATTTTTGAATTATTATCAATTTACAACTGCCCCATTTAAAGCACACTCTATGTTTTGTAAATGGATTTCATGGTTGCACATGTTGCTCAGAAAACATAGAAAGAACAGCATACTAAAAAAAAAAAAAAAAAAAAAAAGAAGATCAAAAACCAAACAGGAAATGGCCCTCCTGCCCACAGCCAGCTGAGGCTCGCGAAACAAAACTCCAGTAAATGCATGTAATTAGTACCTTCTTCCTATCTTCAATAAAAGAGAGCAGAATGAGTTGGAGTTATGACCCTGTCTTCAACACCTTCAGCAGTCGTTATGCAGGTCAGCCAATGTCTCCAATGGCAGCTCGCTGTGTTAACAGCAGTGAGAGTGTTAAAGAAAGTAAAATGTGTATCTAGGTAGCTCTACGTAGTCTGCAAAGATATGTCTACTTAGCGCTACGTAGTCTGCAAAGATAAAAACTTATTACACACATATCTATTTGACTGCATGGAAATGTGCTCTATGCTAGTCTTAAGTTAAAGCAGAAGTTGTATATGTATCATGTAAACTGGCAACACGTCCATATAACAATGCGAGCATGCGTACAGACATCAAACAAGTCTGCATACACAAGTACACACATGCACAAATACAGACATGCCCCATTCTCTCTTTCACACACACACACACACACGCACACACACGCACACACACACACACACACACACACACACACAGAAAATTAAAGAAATCATCTAAACATTAAATTTGACACACTAAAAAGAAGAGAAAAGAAAGCAAGAAGATTTACACACAAAGACCACAACAAATCCATCAATGGAACTCACTGAGCAATGAACTCTCCAATGAAGTCCAGGTGCTGAAGTCTGCATCTGCCATCCACTTCCTGTTCATGGGGGTATCCAGAGTCACACTGTGCAACAAATTCAACAACAAAAAAAAACAGACAGGACACTTCCAACTTCAAGTTCAACATCATCATCTTCATTCTTCTCATCCTCACTAATCGTCGTTTAAAAATGTCTTGAATGCCCTCTTATGCCCTAGTCTCTTGCTGACCTTGGTGTTGATTTCCTCTTTATTCCTCCGTTGCAGCAAATCCATGTGAAAGTCATTTATATTACAAGTTAATAAGACTGTCACTGAATGATGTGGAGTCACCTTCTAGAGAGAGATGCAGAGTTATGCTGGCTCTGCAGGTTAGCTGTTATTAACATCAGTAAAGGGCTCAGTAGGTGTGGTATCCTGTATATATTAGATAAGGCACCCCTGAAGTGACTTAGCAACAGTGCAGTGTCTCCTTTGGTGGGTTGCCTCATGGTAACCTCATACTGACTGCTCCATGTAGGCTATAAACAGGACAAACCTGCATCTTGCTGTGCACTGGGGAGCCACAGCGAATGGCTTGGAAATAATGCTACTGAAGACGAAAGCAAAAAACAAATATCCATCTTCTCATAGATCATTGTTAAAAAAAAAAAAAAGTCTCCAAAGTCTCTTCTTCATGCCCTGCTCTTTTGGCGAACCCAGTTTCAATCTCCCCTTTACATCCATGTCTATGGTGAGTTCATATCCACATGGATATAAGATGTGTCTGAGGAAAACACTTACTGTGGCTGGGGTTTTAGTGTCCACTTCAAGTCCTTGACTGTTCACGTTCTTCACAGACAACAAAATAAGACTGGTCAAAGCTGGCCGACCAAAATGGAACTTACGAAAGAGAATGCACTGTGCAGTGCCTGTTTTCCCTTCCCTCTCTAATGTGGTCACTATCCTTGTCAATGCAAAGCAGAAGCTTTTGTCTTTTCTTTTTTTTTTTCCAAACAGGCACATTTACCCACTTCAGCACTGTTTTCACCTCCCTGAAACCAAGTCTGCCTTGTCAGAAAATCTACAGGAACTGCAGCTGGCTGGACATAATGGCATCAGAAAGGATGGCTAGCTCACACGGGAAGATCTGTCACTAATCATTTAATATTTCAAGGAAGAGGCTCGCCTGGTAGAACCCTGCTCATGCTAGATCACACAGGCACCACACAATACAACTGAAGTGACTCCACAGCAGTGCAGCGACTCCTCTGGTGGGTGGCTTCCTGACGCCCTGACACTGATAGATCCCTGTGGACTGCCAGCACTATGACTGCAACAGGACAATGCTGGACATCACTGTGTACAGGGGACCTGGAATAAGCACCTTGGAATTCATGCTGCTAGCAGAAGCAAGAACCCTGAATTTTCAGCTGGAATTGTGCACTGAGAATCTAGTCTATTCTTGGAAGAATGGATGTATTCTATTGACAACTCTTTAGCTCTAGGTGTATACTATATGTAGATTATTCAAAAGTTTGTCCTCTCTAACAGTCACAGTGTCACAAAATTTGTGTGGTGTCAAACATCTACAGTTTGGTGGCGTTCTGAAATCAAGTGAGCACACTGTGTATTAATATTCAGATGGATTACCATACAAAAGATATGTAATATTCCGTGAATTTCATAATCAAGTTTAACTTCAGTCTCAGGCAATACAAGAGTTCTCCATTTCGTGTTTGCTATCTTGGCTATATCCACAAAAGCAGACACACATTTCTGATTTGCTGTCAACTATCAAACACTGGCTATATACACAGTAGGTACGCAAATTTGTACATTTCACTAAATCTCACACTATTTTTTAGTCATATTCTTCATTCACCAAGTCATACCACATGTAAGCTGGGTGTACAACTTACGTTAGTATCATATGAGTTCCTATAAGTATAACCATACAGGAGGGAGTTATGGACAATGTGAGGGGAAAGAACAAAGAAAATGAAATAAAAAAGTACAATAGCAAGAAACAAGGACAAAGCATCACAATATCTAACAACACACACACACACACACACAACACACACACACACACACACACACACACACACACACACACACACACACACACACACACACACAGTCTCTCAAAAGAAAATCCATGATTGAAAAAAAAAAAAAAAAAAAAAAGAGAGAAACTTGGCTTACGGCAGAATAGCGACAGCAATGCTGTCTGTTGGCATTCCGCTATTCTCCTGTCCCAGACTTTTCACCAGCTGGTGAACAGCAGCCTTAGCCATCCCATAGCCAATCATACCTGCACACAATCAGCAATTCATTGGAAACCTGATCCCTCAAGTTAAATCCACACCAAACCAACATATCTCCTGTTTTGTCCCAGTATTAGTCTTGTCTTAACAAGCCGTTCATGTCTGAATCAATCAATTAAAAAGAAGACCCTTACCGAAAGAGGAAGAAACAAATGGTGTTCAAGGAAGAAATTAACAGTTGCTGCAAGGGGAGGAAACTGACAACTGAGTATACAGCTAGTGCGTGAGGAAGAAACTTACAATTACTGTGAGCAGGGGAAAAAAGTTTTGAAGAAAAAACTAGCTGCTCTTGTGATAGGAAAACTGACAACTATTTTGAGAGAAAGAGACTAAAGTCTACGTGAGAGGAAGCAACAGACAGCTACTGTGATTCGAAATAAATGACAATTACAGTGAGAAAAAGAAAAAAACTCAAACCCACAATAACACAAATTGACAAGAACTGGGAGAGGAAGAAAAACTGACAACTATTATGACAGCTACTAAGAAGGGAAGACACTGACAGCAAACAGAGAGGAAAAAACTGACTGGCAGTTTTAGGGAAGGAAGTGTCAGCCACATTTAATGGATAAACTGATAAATATTACGTGGGAAAGAAACTGGCAGCTGCAATGAAAGGAAGACACTGAGAGCAACTAAGAGAGGAGGAAACTGATAGCTATAGTGAGTGAAGAAACTGACAGCTGTAGAGAGAGGAGAAACTGAAAACTTTTGCAAAAGGAAAAAACTGAAAGCTACCCTGAGAGGCAGAAACCGATGTTTATGAGAGGAAAGATAGTGATAGTTTCTATCAGACTCCTTTGAGAGGAAGTAGTGACACTTTCTGTGAGAGAAAGAAAATGACCTTTCTTGTGCGAGGAGAGGAAAGTAACATTACTACTAACAATTTCTGTGAGTGAACGAAATGGCAGTTTCAGTGAAAGGAAGAAAGTGACTGGTACTGTGAGAGCATGATAGTGGCAGTTACTGTGAGAAGCAGAAACTGACACTGTGTGTGACAGACACTTCGAGAGTTAGATACAGATAGGCAGTGTGACAGGAACCTCTGATGCGTAATTTGACAGGTCGAAACTGACAGGTAATGTGAGTGGAAGATTGTGACAGGTACTGTGAGTGGAAGATTGTGACAGGTACTGTAAGAGGAAGATACTGACAGGTACTTTTTGAGTAAGATACTGATAGTAAGATGTGACAGGAAGCTACTTACAGGTAATGTGACAGAAGAAAACAGACAGGCACTGTGTGAAGAAGATATGAGGAAGACACTGATGGGCAATGTGACAGGAAGACAATAATAGGTAAGATGAGAGGAAGATACTGACATGTAACATGAGAGGAAGAAACAGACAGGTAATGTAAAAGGGAGATACTAACATTTACTGTGAAAGAATAGTGTGGACTGGTTTTCATTACCATAATGTGACCGTTAGATTTTTGGTTTCTTCCTTTTTTTTTTCAACTTTCACTTTCTTCTTGCAAAGTGAGACGACTGCAGCTGGAAATCTAAAACAAATCTTAAATAAATGTTAGTGAACCACCCTGAGAAATGTGGACAAACGAGTCACAAGACAAAACACAAAGGGTTTTGACCTCTTACATCATCTTCTTCAGGTGAGACACAAACGAATAAAATGACAAAAATTCATTTAGCTTTGATCGCTTCAGATCGCTTCAGAGTTCAACGCCTTCCTCCTTGCACTGAATTATGAAGCAATCTGAAGCGATCAAAGCTAAGTGAATTTTCGTTGTTTTATTCATTTGCGTCTCACCTGAAGAAGACCAAAGAGGTCGAAAAGCGTTGTGTTTTGTCTTCTGACTCCTTTGTCCACGTTTCACTGGGCGGTTCGCTAATATTTATTTAAGATTTGTCACTTTCTTGCTCTTTAGAGTACATGTCTCTTGCTTCTCTTACAATCCCTGTCACTTTCTTCCTCTTACAGTTATCATCAAATTCTTCCTCTCACAAAAATATCAATTTTGTTTTTCTTTTACAGTAGCTGTCCTTTATTTCATCTCACAGTAACCGTCAGTTTCATCCTCTTAGAGCTGATGTCAGCATAGTCTGTTGACAGTAACTGAGAGTTTCTTCCTCTCACAGTAGTGGTCACCTTCTTCATCTTGAGGTCTGGAAACAAATACACACACAACAACAACAACAACAACAACAACAAAAAAACCAAACATAAAAACTAACAACAACACAACAAAACAACACCACCATCAAAGCAAAAATAAGAATAAACAAACAAAAGCAGGAACTTATTTATCTGTATAAACACTTTCAATAAGAAAGACTTTCTTTTCTCAAATTTGCCTGCAAGTAGGTGACATGTTGCACTAGTTTTGTCCACGTTAGACTGTTACGGATAATTTTGTCCACACCTGTACACTGGACAGGTGGGACATGGTTTTTCCACACTTGCCACACTGGCCATGCTATTTTTGTTTGGACAGTAACTGATGTCTTTTCCCAGCAGGCAAGCATCACTGTGAGTTCAGCGACTGTACTTTACATCCTTTTCACTGATTCAGTCCCCGTCACAACTTTCTGGACCCCTCAAATCCCATGAATTTATTTGAATCCATTTCTAAAGTACAAAAACTCAACTCAACATATGATCATTGAATATTTGAATCTGATAGATTATTCCAACAGCCTATGATAAAATGCAATCCATTTCATGTAATGAATGTCAAGGAGCTAAAAATAAAACGCTGACTGACACATACGCTCACTAGAAAAAATGCCAGTACACAGTCTTTCGTATCAAACAAGAAAAAGATCAAATATAAAAGCAAAACTGTACTTCTATATAAACTGAACACATCATTTTGTTTTCACTTATCTGATGAATCAGTCACACATAAGACATATTTCACATTCTCCAAAACTCTTAGGGAAAAGATTTTTTTTTAATGAAAATCATTAGTCTTAATATAATGGAAGCAACTGCTATAAAGGTGAATTTATCTACTATCAACAGTACCTCTCATCTCATGTGGTTGTTTTAAATAATACAAAAAAATCATGAACTTTTATGTTATGTGATACTATGCAATGTACATGATGTACGTATACTCACGCACTCATATCATCACAGCCACTTGCTGATGGTAAATCATACAATGCACACTAACAGACTGTGCAACAACAAACAGATTTCCCGCCATTCGATCTTGTTGTACACATGGCAACTCTTCAAAATCTTATGCCCCGAAGATCTGGTGGGGCTGATTTCTTTTCTCTCTCTCTCTCTCTCTGTTCTGTTTAGAAGCAGGATTCACTGTCCAACTTCTTCATCAGTTTTACACCGTCTGATTTGCTTGCCACAACTAGCTGCCTGTTCATCACACTTTTGTTTGGTCTCCTCCATAGAGTGTTTGAATATAAATTTCCCATTTGCGTCTGTTCTGTCCCACTTCAGGAAAATTCCGAAAAAAGTGCTTGTGTTTGTTTTGCTCGTGTTTGTTTTTCGGGATTATTTTTCTTTCCTGTAACATGCGATTCACAACTATAATGCCCAGCACTGCTCACAGAGCAGTACAAATTGCTGTAATGCAGTAATCACCATCTCATTTTTTTAGGATAGAGAGGTTTCATGTTCAAATGCCATAAGAGACTGCCTTTTTTCCCTACACTTCCTGGCTTTTCTTTGGCATTGTTCAGTATGGGCTGAAATGAGAAGAATGAGAGACCATGCAGCCGGTTCTTGTCAACTTTATTATGCACATATCTCCGAGTACACTACAAAAAATTTCTAGGCCAGCGTTGCAGGTGTCTGCATCTTTTGAGAAGCTTGGTGTACAGCCTTGTCATGTAGTCTCAGACTGAACCGGAACTTCAAAACATCATTTTTATCATTAGCATACCTAATCATCAAAAATACACCTGAAACCTGCATCATCTTTATCATCTTCATATCACTTTTAAAAACAACACTCTAGCATGTCTATTGCTGGAACGCTGTATTGTGTCACTTGTGGTTGTAATAAAAGCCTGTTTTTCATATCCAGCTACAAGTACATGTACAAGATGCTCCTTACCAGAGGTACCCCAAGGGATGGCTGAGCTCCAGGCAGTGTTAGGACTCCACCATTTTTCAAATGGCGGGCAGCCAGGCCAGATGAAATGACCGATGTCCACACACTCTGCTTCCACATGAGGTCTGCGTTCTTGATGAGATCTAGAACAGATCCATCCAACATTCTGATGATTATTTTTTGCGTGTGTCTATGTGGCTGAGCTGGTGCATTATGCTTGTTTGTGACAGTGTCATTATGAGCAAAAAGTACACATTTTGGGTACACATTTTGGAGAAAATACATACACAAACAACATACGCACACGCGCATCACACACACACACACACACACACACACACACACACACACACACACACACGGAGAGCACACACACACAGAGCACACACACACACACACACACACACACACACACACACACACACAGTCCATCCACTCACATTACCTACACCTTTCTAGCTACCCAAACCCATTCTAGCAGTCACCTGGTGAAGCAGCATTTCCCCCGGCCCATCCCCCGGCCACGCACAGAATGGCATCCACTTTTTCATCTCCCAAAGTTTCAGCCACATGTTTGAACACGTCCTGCTCCTGGTCCACCCACGAGGCTGCTGCCTTGACAATGATGTTGGCATCTGCCTCTTCATTGGGGACAAATCAATGGATGCCACCCACTGTGAACACAGCAAGAATGTAACTAAGTCAACCAATCCATTGATATAATTTTACAACTGTTAAAAAAGGGTGTGTGGGGGGGGTGTTCAAGCCTGTAAACTGAAAGTGTATTAATGTATCTTTTCAGTTTGCAGGATTACATCTTATGGAGAAGATAACAAAATAAATTCCAAACCAAACAATCAAAGAGCTTTGCTTGTAAATAACCTGTTCAATGCAAAGAAGATCAGACCAAATCCCCAGATCAGATGCCTCCTGACCACAGTAAACATCCATCTGAACATTAGAGAGATGTCAGCAAAAATCTTTTTTTTTTTTTTTTTTACAAAGATTTCTCTCCTTCCTTCCCCAGCTACCAATGTCCACTGCGCAGAAAAAATCCATCATTCAATGATTGAGAAAACAAGAAACTTTACAGTTTATATAAACATCCCTGAATGCAATTTTAAATTTGACAAGGAACAATCTTTACTCAATGTGATCAGAATTCACGAGACAGTATACATTTCATGCAAAGGGCACAAACTTACTGAAGTACCCCATGTCACTAGTTTCAAATCACAAGTCATATAAATGTGACCCAAATACTGTTAACATCTAACATTCACAAAGGCAGACCTTGGCCCATTTCTGTTATCATGGCACTAAAGAGCAAACAAGCTTTTGAAAACTACACTAGTGCCTAGTTTTCATGTGAAAAAAAAGCTATTACTTCAGGGTTTTTTTTTTTTTTTTTTTTTTTCTACTTGCAGTATATGTCCAGGATATGTCCCCAAATCTGATTTCAACATTCTATGCTTCATTCCCAAATCTGACAACTTTTTCAACCTTGTCACTTCACTTTCTTAGAAAAGAACTCTGTTTTCAACATCTCAGTTACATTACTTTGTCACTGTACAGAAAGACAACCTGTCCAAAATAGAAATATTGTTTTCTAGTTGGGCACCAAATGAAACTGGAGCATGTCTTCTAATTAAACAACAATTTTGCTTTACAAATTATAATAATAACTAAAAGAGATGTTCTTTCTTTTCTAAATGAAATGGTTTCATGGTAGCAGATTTGATATTAAGCACAGTAATGTGACTGTGTTTACAGCTATATTTCAGTGCAGATTCCAAAGAAAAAAATCCACCCACTATATATCATTATCATAGTTCATTAAACTAATGTGGTTATTTTAAACTGACATTTCTGTCCAGCAAGCTTAAACTTATCCCTTCAAAATCATAATTCAAATTTTCAATCAAACAATTAATGTAATGCAGACAACTAACCATCACTGCAATAATGTAATACAGACATATTCAGCACACACACACACACACACACACACACACAGGCACATGCTCGGTAGTTCTCTTCTCTAATAATATTATTACTGTTTCCATGGTAACATGAACTTTCTACTTAAAAGCGGATTCTCTGACATCCCCCCCCCCCCCCCCCCCCCCCCCCCCCCCCCTTCGTATCCCATCTTGCTTCCCCTCCCTCTTGCGTCCCAATACGCAGTACGTCAACGCTAATCGTGAGGAGGGAAGAGCGACAATCGCGTTCTCAGTTACGTTGACATGCATCATCATGTTGCACCCGTTTCAAGTTTCGTGTCAAAAACGTTCAAAGTACTATTATTCTGCTATCTGTACCCTGGCCGCTGGGTCATTCATGTTCTGATTCCACAACGCAGCTAACAGTGAAACACAAAATGTGATAATTTCTACACATCAGCATCGCTCAGCAACATCTGTCAATGTGTCATTCTGTGACATTCTGTGACATCTATTTCTGATCTAATTTTGTTCCTCGATGTTAAACATGTGAATATCCCTTCTTTTCACAAAGACGCCACTCGTCCAGTGCAAATATAAACTCTGCACAGCTGGTACACTTACAAAATTCTTCTGTTTGAAATGCTTCACACAAACAGATCCTAGAGCACCTTTCCCACCATACACGAGCACGCGTTTCGACGCCATCGTCACAGTGACACAATATGAGCGTAGCCTTGAACTTGACTGACGCTTGATCAGGTAAAATCGCGTCTGCCGGCGTAACGGCAAGCCTAGCGATTGCCCGGAAAATGCAGGTTCACATTCAAATTTTCAATGCATGGAAAGACAGTGGGATTTCCACCTCATCTGCCTGCCTAGTCTTTCTATCGAGAGATATTGTTGAAAATAAATGTTGAAGTACTGAGCCGGCAAAAAAAGAAGCAAGAAAACAAAACAAAACAAAAAAACAAAAAACAGTATTCGCAAAGGCAACACGATCAGACTGTCATTAATGAGACGATTATTAGCAAATGTTCAAACGGACATGATCTCATGTATTTGTTTTGTTTGTTTTGTTTTGTTTTGTTTGTTTGTTTGTTTGTTTGTTTGTTTGTACGGTTTTTGTTTGTTTGTTTTTACGAGGACTTAAATGTTAAGAAGCATGCCACTGATGCAAAGGCAAAGTGAGAGCCTGCCGGACTTTAAAGAGAGAGAGAGAGAGAGAGAGAGAGAGAGAGAGAGAGAGAGGGGGGGGAGGGGGGGAGAGGCGTTTTCTTACATATGCAATTGTTCAAAACGTTGGTGAGATCACATGTGGAAATGATTTTACGCTTTTCAGCTTGTGACGTCGTCAGTTTTTATCCCATCTTTCGTGTTTCCCACTTCTCAACTCAACCCCCTTATTTTCATACTTACTGATTACGACAACAGCAGCAAAAATAACAACCGAAAACGGAGTACAAACGCATTTGGACCTATATAAAGACTAGATGCGAAGACAATGTGTGTGATTTACAACTAAAAAAAAAAAAAAAAAACAGTGGGTACTTCTACAGCGCGGCAGTGATTCCCAACTGAAGCTCTCCACCGACGGTTCAAGTCGGCCATTACGAAGCCTGATTGCAGACTAGTCTAACTCGATTTTCCATCCCTACAGAGAGCATTCAGCAAATGAAGACAAACACAGCAGGAATCTGAAGGCTAATATGCAAGATAAAACCACATAAGGTACTGGGCCCACATGATTACCCCCAAAAGACTACGACGAATTGTGCGGACTCAGTAGCACACACCTTCAGCTTAATCTTCCATGATTTGCTCGACATCAGTAAACTGCCGAAGACTGGCTGTCACCAAATATATTGACTTCCATGCTGCTGAAAACCTCAGACCCATCTCTTTCACTTCACACCCTTTTCAGGAACCAGACCACATCGTCTACTGACATATGATCATCCATGTAGGAGTAAACCAGAATCCTCCGAGTCAAAACCATGGTTTTTGATTAGGGTGTTCCTACATAGCACAACTTTTCATTGCCTCATCCCGTACCCCCTCCTCCATGATCCCGTAACATCCTCCAGCAAGAACAGACAAGTGGATGCGGCAGTTTTGGACTTTTCCAAGGCCTTCGACTTGGTACCCCATGATTAACTTTTTCTTAAAGTTTTAGCAGTGTGGAATGCGGATGGTGACTGAATGGTCATCATCATCCACAACTGTTGATGGTGTTCCCCAGAGTACTGTGTGTGTCAGGACCACTCCTGTTCCTCTGTCACATGGAAGACCTGCCCCAGTCTGCATGCTCCCAGGTCCTCCTGTTGACAATCACCGCAGAGAAGACTAAGTTGATGGCCAGCACCAACACCATCATTACTTCTGATATAACTTTCAATGGACAGAAGCTAGAAAATGTTGACGAAGTAAGCCTACTTGCACGGCATTCCCCATAAGCTATGAGGGATCCAAATATGATTTTTTTTGTTTAGGGCAGCAAAGACGACATCAACTCTGTCCACACTGAAATCCCTACAGAAGGGACTATCAACAGAACAGCAAGGTCAGACTTCTGCGTGCTCTGGCATATTCCACTTTCTGAATGCATGTGAGACATGGACTCTTAAGAGATCTGGAAAGAAGAATCTAAGCCATGAAAATGAGATGAGACCGCAAGATTCTAAACACCAGATATACTGATCATATCAGTTACCATGGAACAGACCAGCAAAAAAAAACATGCCAGACCATATGAAAGAGTCTGCTGATATCAGGGGGAACAGAAAACTGACTGGACATGGCCGTGGCCACGTAACCGATGATCCTGATGCCTTGCCTTCAGCTGATTTTAAAGGAGGGATATGGAAGCGAAGGGGGCCGGGGGGGGGGGGGGGGGGGGGGGGGGGAAAAAAAAAAAAAAATCATTCAACTCATGGACAGACAACACACACAGAATGGACAAGAAACAATGAGACCCAGGCCTAGACACACAACCGACAGAGATGCATAGGGTATGCCCGTTGTTTTTCATCCGTCGAATCGACGAGGACCACTTCAGTCATCTAGGGGTTGAGAAGAAGGGGGGTGAGGGTGGGGGGGGGGGGGGGGGGGGGGGTATGATTTGGCTAATCAAACCGATGCGTGCACGGAATGTGCGGTGACAGCTTGGAAGACAATGTGGGAGATCTGCCCGTGATTGTCGGCGTGGACTTCCTTTGCCTGTCTCTTTTGTTGCACTGCAGCTGTCCTCCTTTCTTCACATAAATAACTGGCACCTTTGTGGATAGATTAACGTCATCTAACTCGATCCATAGCAATTTGTTCCCATATGTCAAGGTTGATATTGAACGCTTTCAAGGATGTTTTAAGATAGTCTCTTTGAAGCGGTTTTTTTTTTTTTGATGATCCCCAAGAGGACGCTTTCCTTGTTGCAGCTCACCATGGAAGAATCTCTAAAGCAACCGGTGGTCTGGCATGCGCGAGCCACATGACCTGCCTATCGAAGCTGAGACAGCATCAGGATGGTGTGGATGCTTAGCAGGCCTGCCTGGTCAAGCACCTCTGTGTCTGGGATTTTGTCCTGCCATTTTATGTTAAACAGTCTTCTGAGGCAGGTTGTGTCGAAGATGGGTATGCCTACTGACTTGATGAAGTTCTGGTCAGTGCGACATCCCAATGTCTCATCGCTGAGTGAAAAGAAGAAGAAAAAACGTACAAAAGCTCAGATTCAGATACATTAGTTTCAGTTGCTGGTGTGCGATTAGATTAAATTGGAGACAGGATTATTATATCGATTATTGATGAAGATGATATATTTCTATCCAGAAATGGGATAGTAAAAGTAGGCCCCAACAATTCTTTGATTTATTGGTTTTGTTATTGTGAACTTTAAAATTGCGGCTGCGAATTCATTATCACAGTGCAATGTGTGCCTCCCACTACCCGATCTTCCCCAACACACACACACACACACACGCGCGCGCGCGCGTGCACGCACGCTCGTTCCCTTGTAGATAATCATTTCTTGATTGTAAATGTCACTCCACAGTTGAAAAACGAAACTACTTTAGGCTAAAAAAAAAGAAAAAAAAAAAAAAAGAAAGAAAGAAAAAAAAAAAAATCCCCACCCCAACCCATCCACCACCACACCCACGCAAAAACACAGGTACATAGGCCTAGCGTAAGTAAGGAGAAAAGCGAGTGGAGTGGGTGGGGGAAGGTTCTCAGTGACCTCCATTGACCTTTGATATCAATTATGGGTACTCTTTTTTAATTTTGTCTAAGAGTATTTCTGTGCTTTGTATTCACATTCATGCTCACTTATTTGCGCTGTGGACTCGATCAAGCATTATCATAATTTATTGCCCTTTTGCAAATCTCGTTTCATTGTGGAATTATGTACGAGAAACGACGTGATGACATTATGGCCACTGGCAGCTGAATGTGTCTCAGCATTTTTGGAAGGAACTGAAACTGGAACGTCGGTGCATAGCTTTGACTCTGATCCTGTTTTATGACATTGTGAAAGTAGGATTTGTGACTAACAATGTCCAGGCATGAAGGTGAGTTGACATCGAGGGGTCATGCCAGCTTTTGCTACAAATAAAATTGCTCCTCTTTAATCTATCACCGTCTGCTAGATAAACAGGGAAAGGCGGTTTCAGATGAGCGTCACATTCCTTTATCAGCACAAACAGGAAGTAAACGTCATTTCTTTGCAAATAAGAATTGTGCAAATAAATGTCACTTGAATTGTCTGGACACATTATTCAGTTGCAAGTATTAGATTCGTTCGACTAAAGTATTAGAACGGAAAATTTCGGAAGTGTTTGCAGTCTGTCTCGAGTCTTGCACTAGTCGTTGTACTGTAGTCTGAGTCTGACTCATGCTCGAACATTTGTTTGTTTTTCATAGTCTGAAGTCAAGATGACAAGATTTTATGTTCAGTTGAATTTGGTGAAAAAGCCTGTCAACGCATTAAGTTGCTCCTCTTCTAGTGGTATTTCCCGTTGTTCTTGCAGAGATAGTTTAAAAGGAGTTATATGGCTTTGTAACTGGCATTTCTTTCGCAAATATTTTGGCCATAATTTGCGTAAAAGTCCAACATCAAAAGGCTGTTAAATGCAAATTAAATGTTGGTCACCTGTAAGGCAACTGTAATGAAACATTTTATCGTGCCATGACCATAAATTGTGCACATTATGTGCTGTGTAATCCTAGGTGGTTGATATCATATAGCAATCTTAAATCCTGTTGCATGTCACACTGTGATCTTGGCTCTAGTAATAGAGCACCACTATTTGGTTCGGTTATAAATTGTTTATTCTCTGCATTACTTGCAGCGATGTCGCACATTTCACTTTCAGTGAAAATGGAACAGCAAACTTGGCAAGTGCAAATGGCTCGAATGAAACGCATAGCCTGGTTATAGTCATTGGTATTAAATGAGTGCAGTGATCCAAATTCTGACTGCCAACTTATGGTAAAATGAAAATTGAATTGGTACGCAGTGCCAGTATCCAATATTTTTGTCAGTATTTCATCATTCCTACCTGTAAAATAGACCTGTCTAGTGCTATGATGCATTCATATTAGAACAACATCTTCTGAGCTACAGGTGAATGAAAGTTCTAAGACTTTGGCTACTGTGAAACTTAAGATTTCATTTCACATTGGGTCAGCTTTTGCCTTAGCTGTTTTTGCTTGTTTCTGGGACTTATGGATATAGCAATCAGGTGATGCTTGTGGTAGGAGTGTTTTGACTCTTGCAGTAAAATAGTTTAAACGTAAAAAAGTTAAAGAAGAAGCATAGAACTGTTTCTAAATCGTAAGCTAGTGATGAAAAAGAAAGCCTAGTGGGAAAGTTCACTCGCATTGGAACAGAAACATCAGCATTTGCCAGTCAGCAGTACCCATCAAAGTACTCAGAAAAAAAAAAAAAACTGTGCCAAAGATGAGTATCCATTTGGGAAGGTAGGAAGGGATGGGGTGATAGATGTCAATGCAGAGACTGTTAAACAATTAATTCTAAACCTAGATACCCTAAATAGTATGTACCTGCTGAGTACCACCCCATCAAAAGCTTTGAAGATTGGTGTTTTCAAGTTTTCAATTTTGTCTCCTCCTGTTCATCTTGGTTTACTTTTCAGCTTTAAACGAAATATGTTACCTCAACATTTTTTAACTTGTTGATAGTTACTCTATCCTCTGATTCAACTACATTCATATTTCTAAAAACAATTATTGAATTAATTAAAATTGGGGTTCTGCTGCTACTCAGGAATACTTATGAGGCATAGGCAAGTCTGACTGAAATACTGTGGTAAACATCAGTCAACGTATGGAAATGAAGTGTTTAAGAACAATCCCAAGAGATGGTGTTTATAAGAGATAGCTGTGATATTGAGAATTTTTTTAAGTCATGAGATCATGTTACATACATTTGATGCAACAGTAAATTTGGAAGCTCTGCATGATTGCATTTGCACTGCTTAGGGCTTAGGATTTGTGTGCAGCAGCAAAGCTGTGATCACTAGCCTCGACATTGTTGCCAGTCCATCTTGTCGTATGCTTACTATACTCAGTCACCGTCTCTCAAGCACGTGCTATTGTGTGTGTGTGTGTGTGTGTGTGTGTGTGTGTGTGTGTGTGTAACGTCATCAGAGTTTATTCGAATTTGATGCTCATGACCTTGGCATGACACTTCACTTTTGTTACTACATCTGCTAAGACAGCTGCATTTGTTAAATTCTTTGATTTCTTTCAGTTATCTAGGACATAGTACTGAAGTAGGGTTGGAGGATGCTGCCAACATTTTGTAAGATGAGTGCATGTTTCACCTCAGCACAGAGTAAAACTAGTGACAAGGATTGTGTTGCGTTATTTAGTGTACCGTGTCAAACTCAGTTTGAAACTGTTTTGAGTAGTGGTCTAGCCAGTGTGCTAGCTCTCACAAGCCTACTCATACAGTGCGTTCGTACATTATACACACAGTGAACTTGCCTTATACATTTAAGAATTTCAGACTGAGGGTAGAAACTTTACCAAAAAAAAAAGAGTTTGCAAATAAGTAGGTTTTCATATTGCATCGACTTGAAGTTAATCCAGTCTGTCTGACAGTTACGATTCAGTGACTGTTTGAAACTTGGCCGTACTCAGTAATGTTCCATTTAAAATAGGTCTTCCTGAGTAGAATATCAATAATGAGCATTTTGACAAGTTTTCCTCTGCATGCGTCATCAGCACTGAGTCAAGTGATTTCAAGAGAATTTCCTCCTAAGCTTTATTGAAGCATTTACTGTAATTTGTCAAATCATTTGATGGTCCGAAATTCTGGATGCATTTTGCAGGGTTAAGAGAAAAATAAATGCCATTCCAAAGACAGCTACTGTTTGTGAAATATTTGAGTTTGGTTCAACCGCTTTGTAGGCATATTATGTACTTCATATTTAACATTAAATTACAACTCACAAGATCTTTCTGTATTTTCCCTTAAATGAAAGTAGAAGAGACCTTGATTCAGCCTTATCTATGACCATTGAATCCTGTGGACAGCTGTTTAACTTGAACTTGAAGTGGTCATAGAAATATTTATCCTTCCCTCCCTTCATTTCTAGCTCCCCCTCAACCCTTTTTCTCACCAAAATGTTGTCAAAACAGATCAAGCCAGCAGTCAGATGAGTTTATTCAGGATGCTCTCAGTCTCAGCACTGTCTTAGTGTCTAGATTTTAAGTGATAATGATCCTGAGAACTGTTGTACTGAAAAGATTAGCTGCATCCTATAGCAGAGTACCCTTTCCACTGCCCTTCTTTCCCCTACCATTATCCACATGAACTTTAACCCACTATAGTTATGATTTAGACTATTTGCACCTCAGACATGATTTTATAGCTAATTGTCTTCATTTAAAACAAAACAAAACAAGAAAAAAAAAATCAGTTTGACCCAATGATCCTATCACATTATACCATCTGAGTGGATTTCAATCATTCTCATTGGGTTTAAGTACAAAGCTTAAAATGTTCCTATTACTTTGTTTACTCTGAGTTACACAATTTCATTTTGGTCTCAACTAGAAGCCTTCCAGAGTGATATAGCTGTAATTTGTTGAGTACCTTACACTACTTACCATGAATCTTTTTTTTCTTGTAACCCAAAGTTTCTGTTGAATATTGGATTTATGAATGAGTAGAATAATGGCTTGTTTTGACTGGATTAATCTTGTAATTACTACTTTGATCAATACTCTTCGTCAAGAGAATGTTTGATATAACAGTATGCTAGTATTTAAAACACTTAAACAGGGAAAGGTGATGATGGTTTCAGGTGTAAGCTGTGACTCATGCCTGAAGGGTAACTTTCGTGGACGTCGCTACAAATGCTTGGTGTGCTATGACTACGACTTATGTGCCACCTGCTATGAGGCAGGGGCCACAACTACACGCCACACTACTGACCATGCTGTGCAATGCATTCTCACCCGCTCAGACTTTGGTAGGTCTGCTGCTTTGGTGTTTCGTTTTTAAGAGTTCACTTTGATATTTGACCGCAGAATATGCATGCATTCAAAATAGATATTGCAGGGATTCATTTGAGAGAGAGAGAGAGAGAGAGTGTGTGTGTGTGTGTGTGTGTGTGTGTGTGTGTGTGTGTGTGTGTGAACATTTCGTGTTTAGAAATGTCGGTTCTGATTCAGATAAGGTATTTGCTTGAAGAAGAGAATCAGAAAGTGCATGATAATGATGATGCATGGGAAAAGAGCTGTGTGTTTGAGGTCATAGAACTATCCTATTTCGTCGTGTGATTACAGAGGATAAAGTGTCAGGTTCTAGGTCGGGTGACGGTGAAGACATATTGCAAATTGTTTTCTGTTTGGAAGTTGCCATGTGCTTGCAGATGTTTACTATGGAGGTGAGGCTCTGACACCAGAACAGCCACAGTCGTTCACCTGCCCCTACTGCAGCAAGATGGGATTCAGTGATGCTACACTGCGCGATCACGTCAGTGCAGAGCATGCTGATGTCTCGGTGGAAATTGTAAGTCTCTGGGATTGCTGAGTATAGGTAGACAGACTTTGTCAGTTTTACTGGTCTTGAAAGAAGAATTTTTATGTACTTGGTTGTCAAGGTAAAGAGGGTTTGGCATTCATTGATCACTGCCTTGATCACATTTTTCTGGTAATTTATTCAGACACATTTCCTTGTAGTTCACGTTTGTAAAAGAAATTTGTTGGAGAATGATAAGATTTTTTAGGTTCAGAACTTTACAATTACTCGAAAGTCTATCAGTTTGTTTGTTTTTTTTTTACCTTAGTTTACAGCAGTTGCTGTTGTACTGAAGATGAGATTTTATTTTTGCTTTGAGTTGACACATTTTTAAAAGAGATATATCATGTGATAGACACCGCTGAAAACCATATATATGTGTGCACAGGTATGTCCTATATGTGCATCTCTACCGGGTGAGACCCCAATCACATGACTGATGACTTTGCTGCTCACTTGGCCCTTGACCATCGCACCCCAAGGGATTTCATATCCTTTTGTACACATCTGATTTATTTATAACATTTATGAAATTATTATCTGATCATCAGTCAGTCAGTCAGTCAGTCTTGATTTGCTTGTTTATGTTCACAACGTATTTGAAATTGTATTTTGTTTGTCTTGATGACATTGTAACTAAATTAGTTAACCAATCACAGGGCAGAAATTTTGTATACCTTATTTTTGGATTTTTGTTTCTGATGGCTTCTGGAACGGTTGGTTTCTGTCGCTTGGGCTGTCCAGTTTTCTGTTTTCTTCTTTTTTTTTTTTTTTTGTCACTGTGATTCTGCCCTTTCATCGTCCCATAGTATCATTTTCTTAATCTTCCTAGTCTCATTTGCTTGAGTCTGTCATATAGGGTCTGTGTCTCTCATGTGTCTATGTTATAGAAAGTATAAATCTGTTTTGTGTAGGTAAGGTTTATAATGTGGCGACTGTACAGTTGTAATAGTGACTAAGAAGTGAGATAGCAATTCAGCCATGAGGAGTTGTGGCCAAGGTTAGGATTGGAGCCAGTTACCTAACAGATCCTGAAGAGAAAGTGGTGCTGGACAGGTCCCACCAACAAAAGGAGCCAGCATCTAACGTCACCTGTCTAGGGTAAGGGATGACCCAGACATAGCTGTAGGAGAGACCACCAAAGCAAATTGACAGGAACATAGACAGAGGCAGAAAGGATAGCTCAGTCAGGGCTGCTGGAGAGGTCTATACTTCGTTGGGGGTGACTGACCTTAATAAGTTTGTAAACATTGGAATAGGTGCTGGCTGGCCATTCCGTGGTGAGATTTGCAGTCTGTTTAGGGAGGGGGGAGGGAGTGAGGAGGGAAGAGGGAGTTAGGAGGGCACTAACAGACGTTTGAATATTTTTCTTTTTTTGTTTTGTGATGGACCAAACAGAAGTGCTGATACCACCAGCACAGCCCAGTCTAAATAACCAAAAGGATGCAAGTAGTTAAATAGCTGGGAAAAAATGTATATTTTGTTTATAAATGTATGTCTGGGTTGTATTTTCATGACTGGATTTTATGATTTGTTCTAATTTTTGTTTGGTTTGTGGGCCCCGTTTAGCTGACTGGGCTAAAAGCAAAATACAGGAAAGCTATTTGTTTATAGACATAATGGTATTTATCTGCCTTTTTTAGCATCATGTCATACGTTGACTCAAAGCTTGATATAGATCTCACAGAAGTCGGCAAGCCATTTAGTTTCAAGTCATAGATTGCTTCAAAGTTTATTTTTCGGTATGCATGTCGGGGAACTGTGCAAGTCTTGTTTGCATGCATGAAGAGAGGGGTAGCAACAACCACCATACCAGCAGATCCAGGACAGTTCCCTTGCCCTCATGGTCATAGTGTATATTGGAGGGACCTTGGCAAGAAGTTCATACTGGGGTAGACCTCTGTAAGTTCATACTGAAGTGCATCCTTAGTAAGACCAAGTTCACAAGTGATGAGTAGCACGGAGGTCGTTGTTAGAGATGAAAAGTACCAAAATGCTAGGGTTTTTTCTTTTATTTAATTAGATGATAAAATAGACTGCCAAGGTGTATGATATCTTTTATTTAAGTAAGCAAGTTTGAGAGACTACAAGATGTAAAAAGCAATTGTAAATAGTACAGTATTCAGACCTGAATGCAACCTGAAGTCAGATTGGAATGTAAACTTTAGCATGTGCTGATATGAAAAGAGTTTACGCAAGTCATATGGGTGTTTAAAATTACGTATACATAGAATGCTTGTTTTGAACTGGTAGCATCTGTTGCGCTAAAAAATTGGACAATCTTTAACTGAGTTCAAGATGAACCTCCAGGCTTGCGCCATGTGCGTCGTATACCTCATCCAAATCGTGGGGGTGGGTCACGCACTCGGAGGGGCAATATGCATTTTGGTTCTGCCTCAAGCACCTTGACTGGCCTCTCACCCAGTGGCCGAGATAACATGGATCCTATTGCAGGCAAGTTATATACACAAGTTCGCAGGAACGCACACAGTCACTCCTGGGTACACCTGTGCATGTGCACACAGATAAGCATGGATGAACACACACCAAAAAAAACGTCTATGATAAGAAATAAGGTAATGCAAGTCTTTAAATTTTAACTGATCTTGAGGCTTGATCTTAGTGAAACTCACCAAATGCACAAACACTGATACATGTACTTCATGTGTACATGTTGCATATATTCAGTAATACAGATATGACAATGCAAAACTTAAGTTTTGCTTTAAATAACACCTCTTTGGAGACCTTGGGAACAGCTAGGATGATTCTCTTAAAACCCAAATTCATTGTCAGCATTAACCAAATGGAGTACACCTCAGCTCTGATTTGAAAAAAACAAAAGAATTAGACAAACGAAGAGCAAAGAAACTGGGACAAGACAGAAACATTCTAACAGCAAGTCTTTTGTTCTGTCTGTCCACAGATGTTCGTGAGTGGATGCCAGGTAAGTCTGCCATTCTTTCCCTTAACTTTTACTGTTGCCTGAATAGATCTATCATTCTTGCCATAGACTGTATCATGAACCTTTATTCTGTCACAGTATTTTCTGTGTTTCCTTGTCTTTTTTCCAAGACCATCCTTTTTTTGTTTTTCAGTCTTGTTGACTGCCTTCTTCACTTCAAGACGATGGGTATCGAAGTTCACATTTTGTGCTCTACAACCAAATATTCAGTTTCTGAATCCACAGGAGCTCCAGTTGCCTCTGACTTTTGAAATATAAAAATCTTTTAAGTTGATGGTTTTTGATATTTTCACCAAGGAATGATTTATAGAAAGTCTCTAACTGTTGTTGAGCAAAATTGGCAGACCTGTAAGATTTGTTGTGATTGATGTACATGTTTACTCTCCCTTGTGACACAGAAAAGCATTTATGTCAGGAGCAATAAATCAACTCTCTGAATGTGTGTGGGTGTGGGCGGCGTGGGCATGTGCATGCATGTGACAGATATATGTGTGTCGTTGAGCTTTGTGTTTGTAAATTGTCAATGTATACATTAGTGTTTCTGTATAATGTATGTGCATGTTTTCTGTTTGCGATGTTATATCCTAATGGTTTTTTTTTCTGTGTTCTCTAAATCATAATGTTCTTCTTATTTTTGTCTTGTTTGAGGCATGGAATTCAAAAGCAGTGATGTTTGAGATTCAGTGCTCTGGTACACACACACACACACACACACACACACACACACACACACACGCAATAACCTCACAGACATTCGCGTATGCTCGATATATGAAAAGGAAAAAAAAAACCCAAAAATGATTGTTTGCATAATCAGCGAACCATGATGCTAGTGATTCTGCATGTACATGTATTGCATTGCATTATCTGTAATGCTCAGGGAGGAAAAAAAGCTGTGTTAGATGGAAGTGAAAATGAAATGATGTTTTTGTGTTCAGAATTGCTGTGTCCCAGCTGTCCAGTGTGAGGAACAGCGGCTGCTCAGAGTGTGTCCTCCCCAGCTTCAGCAACTGGAGATGCAGTTGCAATCCACCAGTAGTGGGGTGATGTACAGATACAGTGTGTGTGTGTGTGTGTGTGTGTGTGTGTGTGTGTGTGTGTGTGTGTGTGGCCAATGGATGTGTGTAGTGTTGCTGGCATCTCCGCTTACTGTTTTATTATTTACTGTTTTATATTTCTTGGAATTGGAATGTGTTGCATATGAGTTGGGATTGTTTCGCCCTTCCTTAATTGGTTAACAATGTTACTTTTGTAGATGTAATATGTTTTGTCTCCATTTTTTGGACTGACATTGTTTATTTCATAACTTCCTGATAAAAATTTGCACTGTCCAGTCTGCCATCCTTTAATGTTTCCCAGCAGTTGATTGAAAATTGGTCTTTTTGTGTAAGTAACAATAGTGACTTTTTTGTTGACAGTTTAGGAAATTGGCAGTATTACAGGCAAGATTTTCTGTTTAAATGTGATTTTGTCAATGCTGAAAATAATGTTATGTATACTGATATTTTTTTTCTTTTTTTTGTTTATTGGATAATAATTAAGAAAGGTTATGGGTGTGGTCAATAAAGATGAAAAGAAAGGGTATTTGTGAGTTGTAAAGTTGTACATTATAAATGAAATCACAAAAAAGGTCACAGCCATTAAACGTGCTACACACTGACCTGTATGCAGCTTATTTCTGCAAAAATGTATCTGTATGAATTTACAGAGCTGAGACATTATCATACTACCTCTACAAATTACACTCTGCATCAGTATCAATGGAAAAAAAAAAGCTGCAGAAGATGGATCAGCTGATTTTGCTGTTAGTTCTAAAGTATTTTAAGCCCAACAAAATTATTGCAAAGAAGCATAATTGACATTTTAGATATTACAGATGTTGCCATTTTGCCAGGATAAAATCTGGCACATTGCTGATCTTGTGCTTTCTATTTTTAGTTTGCCATGCTTGAGAAGCTTGGGGCTGTTTTACATTTGGCTGTGTCAAGAAATAAAAGGCAAATTTGTCAATCTTTTACCCTGTAATGATTGGCGTGATCAGGCACCAAACTTTGATTTGCTCTGATGATGACATAAACTGCAGAATTTCAAAGGGTCAACTCAAACGACTGCTGCCTTTCAGTTTCAAAGGGTTGGCAAACACATGCGGCATGGTTTTTAAAGGGTATTATGGGTTTTCGTGACTGGTAAAATGGGCTTCAAAGGCAGCCATGTATCTCATTTTGATTGTTTTTGGTATGGTAACGATGAAATTCTGGTTGTTAGCCTAGCTTGAAAAGTAGTATTCAGATATAAAAGACACTTTTAAAAACTGGCAAAGAGAATGTCTGTGTAAAGCGATATTTGATGTAGTCCTTTCCCCCATTGAGCAGCCTGTGTCATGAAAGGGGTCAGGTTTCTCACACTGTCTGGCAGGCAACAGCTAGAACGGATGCCCCGCCGCCAGATGGAAACTAGCAAGGCTGCTGCTGCTGCCACCACCAACAATGCCAACACCATTGTCGCAAACAATGAGGCATCTGTGCTCGCTACCTCCCAGCCTCCCAGTCAGTCAGAGTCACAGTTCCTGCTGGCCAAGTGAGTAGAGGGCTAGAGGAGGGATGGTGGGTGGAGTCGGTGGGGAGAGAACGTCCTTGTGCAGTGCTGGGTTTGGGCTATGAAATATTCATGATTAATTTCTTTTTCACAGTTTTCTTAACTCAAACACTTACTAGTCACGTGTAGAAATGCGCTATTCGTGGAACTTCATGGACTTTTTGTTAATTGTTTTATTTTGTTTTGTTTTGTTTTGTTTTGTTTTTTGCTGTGTATACTCTGGAAGATTATGTACTGGAAGTGTGTGAGCTTGAACTTTTTTGCAATGTTGCACATGTATGTTTGTGGCATACCATGCTCGGCAGACAAGTTTGCGTGCATATGATGGCCAGATAAGTGATATGTAATGCAGTCAGCTTGATTGTAAACAAGAAGACATGAGATGAACAATAATTATGTCCACAATAAAGGATACTGTTCTTTTACTACCAAGTTATAAATATATGACGCTTAAGTGGACATACTTTGTGTGTGTGTGTGTGGGAGGGGGGGAAGGGGCACTCGCGCTTTGTTATTTTCCTTTGCATAGTGCATAGTGACCTGCTCACCATGAGAAGAACAAATGGGTCTTCAAAACTGCTTAGATTTTGTTTCAGTTGGGTGGGCTTTGTCCCCCTGGGCACCCCACCAGGGTGTTAATGCTGGATCCCACCAGGGCTGAGGTGGCCTCTGGATCCTGGCCTTTTTCAGAGAGATTTTTAAAGTAAGCTGTTCTCCAGCCCGATAAGATGACATAATGATCAATCAGAGGAGTATGCAGACTGCTTGCTCCTTGTAATTTTCATGGGATGGCTCTGTCAAGCATTGTCAGCCTTCCACTCTCTATCGCCTGTTAGCCATACTTCTCTCAACATGTTACTTGTAAGAAATTTGTTTGGAAACTCTGACAGTGGCACTGTCTTTTTTTTCTTTCTTTTTTAAAATTTCAAATCTGATGGAAGTGTGAAGTGTGATGACATTTCTGTATTGAAATTGTTTGATGGTAATGGCGGTTGTCCATATTTGCTAGTTCATGATGGGTGTTTTCTTTGTTGTTTTTTTTTTTTAGGCTGCCAGATGAAGGGCTGGGTGAGGAAGCGTTGGCAGTGGGGGGGAATCAGAACGCCTGGAGAGGAACATGTTTGTGCAGGAATTGCTGCTGTCCACGCTGACTGAACAACTGCAACAGACTGCACATGCTGGAGACCCTTTCCTCCTCCTGGACTCTCTTCGCTCTCCAGAGCCAGAGTCCCAGAGGAAGTCTGCTTCCTCAGCAGACGGTGCTGCTGAAGGGCCTGGAAGCCAAGGAAGGAAAGGGGGCGCTGGTGCAGGATCATTGTCAGCATCCCTGGGTCGTGAGGGATCTGGCGGAGGGGGGAAGAACATGGCCATGGAAGGACATTGCAAAAGTAAGAATGCCAACAGCACGGTCCCCATGGTCACAAGCAAGTCCTGCAATGCCGTGACAGCATTCCCAGCAACAGCAGCAATGCCAGGCCATTGCCAGGACTGTCTTCCACTTTGGGAGCCAGCATGTCATTGGAGGGAAGGGCATTGATGATGGGGGCTGGGGCCTCCGGTTCAGCGCTAGGGTCTCCACCTTCCCCTCACAGCCTGCTGTCCACACGCCCTCCCCTCCTCTCCTCCCTCCCACAACCTTCTTCCCAGCCTCAACCTCACGGTTCCACAGTCAACCTGAACGAACATGCCATGGGTCTTTCATCTCGTCAGGCGGCAGCCAGTATGTCATCAGCTCGAGACGCTGGTCGCCTCAACCCGGCTGCGGCCAAGCGCAGTATGCTCAAACACTTGCCAGCCAATCGTGGAGCGAGGGATATGGACCCTCCCCCACATTAACTGTGTGGTACTGGAACAAACTGTTGGCAACTGAATCTTCTGCAGGCATACCTTGAACTCTGTATAGAAAAAAAAAAGGCATGAAGGGGCTGCAGCCATCAGACCTACCAAAGTGATACGTAGTGGACTTGGCCTTTTCTCTACCCTTACTGTGGTTGCGGGGACAGGCTGTAGTGAGCTCACCAACAAGGAAAGTTAGACGGGCTGTACAGGTCTGGGCAAGGGGCGTATTTGGTGGACTGGTCTGAAGAGGAATAGCAAGTGGCTGAGAGAGAGAGAGAGAGAGAGAGAGAGAGAGAGATGAGATGAGATGAGATGTGTTAAGCAGATGGTAGACAACATATGACCAAATAGAAGGCAGAACGTGTGCTTTAGATCCCAAGGTGTGCTTCTTCAGCTGTTTCTGTTTAAATTTTTTTTTTTCAACCCTATGTTGGACTGTTCAGTTGTTACTGTAGCTTGTGCTGGACTGTTCCATGTCAGGGTTGGGGAGAGAGAGAGTGTGCCATGCTCAGCAGCAGATGAGAGTTGCATAGTTTGTCCTGTGAGAGACAGCAGTGCAGACACTCTCTTTTTGTTTTACAGATTTTCTTTATTGTTAATAATTTAGTTTTTTGTTTTTCCCAGTGTCAAGGTCATGGGTTTTCTATTTCTGGGTGATGTTGATATGTGTTGTGAAATAACTTCCTGTGCCATGTATATCCCTTTTCCTGACTAGTTAACTCGTGCTTCGGTTTTATTTTCTGTTTTAAACCTGGGAGCTCTGAGTCAGTTTTCTTGGTTCTGTGTGCATGACTTTTTAGCCTGTGAGTTCCCAGTCAAATTTCTGAATTCTGTGTGTGTGTGACTTTTTCATTCTACCTTGTTGACTTACTAATTTTTGTATTGTGCATGGCAACAGACCTCTCTATTATCAGTAAAAATGAAATAGCGGTTGGGCACTTGCATGTTGCTCATACTTTCGCCTTTCAATCATCGTCCTATTGTAACTTACACTTCTTCCCAATGACATCTGTTTCTGAGTTGGTACAAGTATTTTACAAGCTTCATATAAATACAGTCGATTTTGGGACAGAAGGCTGATCATTAAACGTACTTGAGTCCAATGATATGTATATGTGTCCGCAGCGTCACGTGACTATCTTATGACTGCATTCGCCACAAAACTTCGGCCTGACAGAGCTGACTGACAGCCGTTTAATGCTATGGTCTGACATGGGAAGTATACTTAGCCAAACAGGGAGTATAATACAAACTCCCCATTTTACTAGGTTATCATTTACATAAACTTTACACCTACAGTTTTAAGACTAAAACCCTTCATTTAAATGAAAGTAGAATGCTCAAAAAATGACTTTTTCGAAATGTTTTGAAAAGGCTTCATGTGGAACTTTGTTGTTCTTCTCAAATCAAGTATGTAGAAGGTCTGGCATATTTTAGAAGCATATTCCACAACGAAAATATGCTGGGATCAGTAATAAAAGAAACATCAGCCAATGGAAACAGTGGGGTAACAGGGATAACGAAAAAGGGCTCCCCATTTGTGAGATTTTGTATGTTTGCATATTTTCACCACACTGAATGGTTTATGCAGGTGTGCACTCATACACATACACACACACACTCATTCATTCTGTCTCTTTCCCTCTTACACACACACACACACACACACACACGCACACACTTGCATGAGCATGCACTCTGGCATACATATACCGCCATGTGCTCAAGCCTTAGATTCCATGTTTCTTGTATTGATTATGAGCACTTAAAAAAACTGCAAAAAAACTTTCGAGCATAAATATAAATGAGTTCATTTCTCTGATGTCATGTTACCATGAGCAGATGTTAGAAAAGAGAAATCAGTATATTAATGCATATGTTCACACACTTGTGCACAGAATGTTTCTCGTGCACCGTTTTATGGTGAATAATTAAATGCATAATTCTGACATTCAAAGCATGCAGCTTCCGTAACTGTGAGTATGTACTTTTTTGGGGGAAGAGGTTTAAACACTTTGAGTTCTGCTTTCTGCATTGTGTTGGGTACATAATGGGGTCAGTGACCACATGCTGACTTTATTCGGGGAGGAGGAAGGGACAGGGTATGTCGTTGTCTTTCTTCACTCTCTTTTTCTATTTTGACAGTTCTGTCTGTCTTGTCGGTGTTTGTCTGTGGCTGTTCCCAACATGTGCATTTTGGTTCATTGTAGTTAAGCGTCCTCTGCAGACTGAAAGTTGTGTGGTCTGTTAATGTTCCTGTGTTCTCTTTTAGCCCAGTTTATCGCTTCAGAAGTTTATCTGAATGTTCATATGTTTTGTGGCCTGTTTTATGTGTTTCAGTGTTCATTGTTAAAGAAAACATTTAAATCATTAAAAAAAAAAAAAAGGGAAAAGGCAGCACTGCTCACTGTGCACCAAAGCATAGCATACAAATACAGGCCATTAAGAATACATCTAACAGATGACATCATTGGGATAAAGAGAAAAAGCAGTGACTGTTAGTCCTATAATGTACAGTGTTTATGAGACTTGTGGGCAGTGTTACAACAGGCACACGCTGCGAAGGATTCTGTGCAATGTGTACACAACGTATACACCACATTGAATTGCTAGGAGTACCTTCCAGGTTCGTTTTTGGGATTGTCTGCCTTTAAGTTGGGCTATGAAATAGCTGTAAATGACATCCATCAGTGTGTGAGGAAAACAAATTAATAAACATGTTTCAAATAATCATCAAATTGTGTAGCTTGTGGGGCTGCAAGTGCGAAGCTGATAGCCAGCAAAGAATCCTAGCAGTCAGTTTTTAGATTCTCAGTAATAAATGTCTAAATGTTGCAGTGTTGTGGCATTACTTTGATATACTGAACATTGTAAATAGGTGCTTGGATTTATCCAGACCTTAGATGCACTTGCAGATGAAAACCGTTGTGAAAAGATCCGCAGAATTGCTGAGAAGTTGATCAAGGTGTTAGAAAAAAAGATAGACAAAAAGATTTTGTGGTTGGGTTCACTGATGAAATTATTGGCTGCCAGTTAGCAGAATATGACATGAATTAAAATGACGATGGGGTGATGTGCTCTTCCCAGAAGCCCCTCACAGTGAGTGTAGGGCATAAAGAAGAAAAACTGGCGTGCATTGGTTATTTTGTAACTCTGGCACTTTGTTTGGCACAGTGACAAGAAAAGTCAAGGCACACCTAAAAATAAACTCAAAAGCAAAAACAAACAAAATGTAAAGGATGGGTGGGAGGACACAGTTCCACTGATGCTAGTTATCACTTGAATTGATCATTAATTGTTGAATTCAGTTTTGAAAGATACATTTTCTTCTTATTTCCTCCAGTTTTAGAAAAAGGGATAATATAAAACCGGTCCAGCTGCTGGGATGAGTTTAGATAAACACACACACTCACACACACCACCACCACCACCAAAATGAAACAAACACACCAATCACAAAATAAGGCAACTGCTACTGATATTATTTACAACTTAATTGCAGAGAGAATAGGAGACAAAGACTTGCGTAAATGTGACACAAAGATTAGCATGGATCATGAAGTCTGTGATGGAGAGAGGCAGTTGAATGTGTTTCTGACAGTGCGATAGTAACCTTGATTTTGTTGTGTGGGTGTTTTGTTTTCATGCTGGGCCTGTGGTTTTAACCCTCCCTCTCCCCTTATTCTGTTCATTTTTTTGTTTTTTATTGTATGAATTAGGATCAGGTAGTTTTCTGGGGAAGCACTGTGTGTGAGTGAGCGAGAGTGTGTGTGTGTGTGTGTGTGTGTGTGTGTGTTCTGACAGTTTGAGAGCTGGTGTTGGGCATATGATTTGCATGTTGCATTCCATTTTACAAACTGGGGTATTAAGGTAGAAGGCGGTGTACATGTTGTCTCATGTTGTCCGCTTGATTTGTTTTCATCTTTGGGAATTTACAGTGGGGTGACAATCCAACTCCAGGTTAAGGTGGAAGCGAGGAGTGTGTGCCACCAATTGTAAGGATTCTAGAGAATGTATACTTGCATTTTTAGTTTCCATGGGTGGAAAATGAAAGGGCAACAGAAATGTGTAAAACTCTAAAGCTTTCCACTTTCCCCACTTTCTTGTAGGAATGTTTGTGTGTGTGTGTGTGTGTGTGTGTGTGTTAGTGAGTGAGTGAGTGTATGCTTGCGTGTGGGGATAGGTCAGTGGGTGTCGGTCTCGGGTGCACTCTAAGGAAAAAAAGAAGATTTCAGTTATAACCACGTGCGTCTTGGTGCTCAGTTTGTGGAGAGGCAGGTGGATTGTACCATTCATACTTGCCTGGTGACCTTTGTGTTCAGTCATTGTTGAGTCCAAGCTGTTTGTCAGGTTGCATCAACATACTGTTGTGCGTCACTTTTCTGCCATCTGCAGTTGTATAGTGTATCCAAGATGAAAAAAAAAAAATGACACGTGGAACCTGTGATATTTAGCTTTCAGGCGCTGTTGTCCATGTCTGCTGGCATGTTTGCGGCAGTTTAGTGAATGGTGTCTTGCTGCGTACTATTTGTTGCTAGGGAATAATTGGTGTGAACACACATGCTTGTCGAACACAGCACACAGTTCAAGAGAGAGAGAGAGAGAGAGAGAAAAAAAAAAAAGAAATTGGAATGTTTGTAAGCAAGCCCCAAGGCAAGTCGAAAAAGTTCATCAGTGTTATCTGGCCTGTATATATGTCTATGTTCCCCACCTGAACCATCTTGGGGTTACCTGGTGTGTGACCTTTCACAAGCAAATGTTTGATGATGGAGTGCATTGCAAAGGGGAGGTTACTGTTTTTGGCTGGCTGGTTTTGATCAGTTCACCGTAGTTGGCCACAGTGAGAGGAGGTGTGTGTGAATGAAAGACATTGGTCGGTGAGAGTGACTGTTCAGTCTGCTTGTCACATGGTGTGGGTCATCATGTTCGTGCTATCGATGCAGAAGGCCCGTCTTTCAAAAGCCTCTGGTGCAGCCCAAATAGTATCTGTGTCTACTGACCATTGTGGTATTAGGTGTTTAGATCATGGGACTTTTTTTTTAACACTTACAGAGCCATTACAAGGTCTTAACAGACCTAGTTTGCCTGCCTCATTATTTATTCTACCACCTCTGAAATGTTTTGCAGTGGCAGTGCTTTGAGATCACAATGGGCATTTTCCATTGTGTACCAGAGCTGTTTTGATAACACAGTTGGTTAACTTCTTTTTGCACTTGTTCCTACTTTCTGTGTGTGATTCACTTTGTAAGGCAGATTGTCAGGAGTAGTAGTAACATCTGTTATTGCTTTACATGGTTCATCATGGTGCTTGGACTGTTCCAGTTTGATCCCAGCTATGTCAGCTTTGAATGTAAACACAGCTGTGGTTGAAGTAAAAGTATGACCTTCCAGGTTTTCTATCGCAGACATCATCTTGCACATTGGATTTGAGGATTCATATAACTGCTAACGTAATGCAAGAGTATGACAGGGCAGTTTTATGTCATTGACTGTGTGTAGTATGGTTATGTCTGAGGACAATCTGCTTGTGTTTTGATTAATTTATTCTACTGGTCTTGAGTTCATTTTGCAGGTGGCTTTGTTTTTCATCATGCTGTCAAGCCTAATATGGCTGCAGTGTATGGCTGGATAATGGCCTGTACTGATTGCAGTTGTAAATTATGCTACACAAAGTACAGTTGCTGCCCTTCTAATCCAGCGGTTTGCTTTCCTTTAAGATTAAGGTTGATCAAGGTCTTTCAAGAGGCTTCTGATTCGTCTCATCTGTCCCCTAATTCTGTATTTGTGGGATATATCTGCATTTGTGTTGGAATGTAATTTTTGTTCTGTCTTATTGTTTCTTGTTGTGCATTGTTTATATTTGTTAATAATCTCTTTTTGTGTGTTAATTTTCAGAAATAGTATATATACACTGTTGGATTTACTAATACATGGATGTGCATCACAGATGTAGAGGTGAAAAAAAGGGGCTTAAAAATGTGATTGCAAACATGTCAGCATTGACGATGAAGTGCACTAATTGTATTCTACTTTATCTTTCTCGATCTATCATAATTGTTATATAATTTATTGATCGTAATTGGTAAGTGTGATACGTGTTTCAGAACAAGGGGGGTTTGAGGGACAACAAGTATATGGAATAAAAGTGATCCCAAATGTTTTCATGATTGTTTGAATTTGAGTTGGTGTGTCAAGGAAGATGACTGCTGATTTTTGTCTGCCTTTCCCAGTTGTTTGAGTTAATGCATCAAAAAGGATGACTGTTGATTGTTCTGTGGCTTCCGCTGCTGCCAGGTCAGAGGATTACCTATTTACACCTGCAGGCAAATACCACATCACAGCGCTGCTGCAGTCCAGAACAGTTTAAAGAACTACCTTCAGGTCCAGCATGTATCAAGCTCAAAGGCAAGGCCAAGGAGGAGGGCCAATTTTGTTGACATGTTAATTGATATTCAGAAAATTTTTTAATGTGATTAATAGCTTACCACCAAAAAAAACGTAGACAAATGAATCATAAGACAACACGATGTGTTTCGACCTCTTAGATCATCTTCAGGCAAGATACAAAACACTCAGGACAATGAAAGTGAACAAGCAATCACTTACCTTCATCCACTTCAGTGCATGATGGGCGTTGAATGAAAACAGATATTCAGAAGACATGGTAACCAATGTTTTGGTAGCTAATGCAACAGGAGTGTTTATAAAATGAGACTTACAGTCTAAGGGTTGTCAGTTTGAACAACCAGGAACAATTGATGACTGATGTAGCTGCTAATCCTCCCAAATATTTCAAACACTTTACTGTAAATGAATTTTTTTTTTTTTTCAAATCCATAATTTGTCCTTAGTTTTCAACTTCTCTGAAAAATGTGGAGTTTCAGGGTCAGTTTTGAAAAGGCGTAATGAAATGTTTCAAATACTCCTCCTTGCATTTCGCCCCATCCATCTCACTCCATTTGTTTGCCTCCCCTAAACCAGGCAAACATTTGAGTCTGATGCTCCAACTCCCAGCCTGGTCTGACCTGACACCTCCTGCAGAACAGACTACTGCAAGGACTTTCTTTGCCTTTTGGACTAGTAACATGCTCCCTGACAAGGAATAACAGCCTTCTGTGGAGTATTCCGACAACAGGTCAGAAGACGACCTCACTTTCACCTCGATACCCCGCCTCCCTCCCCACTTTGTTTTTTTTTTGCTCTGTTAACTAGAATGTTGTCTTGTGGGCCTTGGCATAGTCTTAGACTGTGTCGGAGGCTAACTGGATTCCATGTATATTTGGGCCTTGAAAAGTGTGCAGCTCGCTAAAGACTTTCCCAATACAGTGTTCCTGTAGTTGGTAGTTGGCTATCATGGGATCTCTCTTTGTTTTGTTGCACTGTATGTTTTCAGTTTTTTTTTTTCTTTTTTAACTTTTCAAGCATGGAGTTTTCCTCATTAAGTCCAAGAAATTTGCCTGCAGGAAGAGGACACTTCCACCACTGGCTGTGTGTCTTGGCTACAGACTGCAGGAGAAACATCTCACTGAACTTGAACTCTGGAAAAACAGGATTTGGATTTTCCGGAGTCTTGAACTTCTTTTCAAGACCTTTGATTTGTTCTGCAGTTTTGAAGAGATTCATCTTGAGTTAGCTGCAAAGTGAGACGATTGCAGGCGGAAATCTAAACAAATCTTAAATAAATGTCAGTGAACCGCCCAGAGAAACGTGGACAAACGAATCACAAGACAAAACACACAACGCGTTTCAACCTCTTAGGTCTTCTTCATGTGAAACAAAAATGAATAAAATAACGATCTGAAGCGATCAAAGCTAAGTGAATTTTCATTATTTTATTCGTTTTTTGTTTCACCTGAAGAAGACCTAAGAGGTCGAAAAGCATTGTTTTGTCTTGTGACTCGTTTGTCCACGTTTCTCTGGGCAGTTCGCTGACATTTATTTAAGATTCATCTTGAGTTCATTGTGAAAAGCTTTGAAAATCAGGTTTCAGTTTTTGTGAGTTGCTGTTTTTAAAGTGAAGTCATTAGAGTTTCTAACAGAGTTTGAGACAGGTGGAAATAACATGGTTCAAGTAAAAAAAACAACTTTTTTTTTTGAAGGAATGTATTTGTGGCAGACAGCCTAATACTAATTCTAAAGAGGATGAAACATGTGAGCGAAGACACTGAAAAGAAGTGATTCACAATTTTGGTGATATGCTGTTAGGATATACCCTCTATCTCGCTACCCCTCCCCTGCTTTTTTTTCTCTTTGTTGTTGTTTTACTGCTGCAAATGTTGTGCCACTCCCATTCTGTTTTCATATTAAAATGCTGAAATATTGAAAACCTGAAAATGTTCAGTAAAGCACTATGTGAAGCCTGGTTGTGGTGATTGTGCATTTTAGACTTACGGGACTTGGTTTGATCTCTATCCCATTGAATTAAGAATCTAGACGGGAGATGCATCTATCAGGGCCCATACATACCTTTTGAAAGCGAAACTGTTTTGAGCCGTCATTGTGTTTTGACCTTTATTCCTGCCTCTCATCCTTAAAAGTGGCTTTACTCATGTACTGCTCATCGTAATTGCTCATACAAGACCATATCCAGAGTTTCCTCACTTCACATGCCTCGACCTTTGGTAATGATGGAGTTACTCGGTGATGGATTGCCACCAGGCCACACACCTGTACTGCAAACCAATTTCTTCAGTGCGATTCAATGCCGTGTTCTGATTTAATGCACGCAGGTCATCAGCTACTAACACCACTGTTGACATCAGTATATGTAATTAAAAAGCAGCGAAGAACAAACAAGCACACTTTCAAGCATATGAATGCTGTGCTCCATACTGGAATACACCCTTCCCATTAACCCCCTTTCCCGTGACCATTCTTATAAGTCAAAATGAGTGTGTGCACCCCCCCCCCCCCCCCCCCCCCCCCCCCCCCCCCCCCCCCACACACACACACACACACGCGCACAAACTATCATATATATCATATTATATCATATTCATCTATTATGGGTATATCATCTATTTGTCAGTTGGATTATTTTATTGTTTGTTTGCCACACACAGAAACTTTGGAGGGTTTGTTAAACTGGACAGCGCCTATACGTTTTTCATCAGACCGAGGGTGTGACATGCGCAGAGTTACAAAAAAAATTTATTGGAACGTACTGTAGAAATCAGGTGATATGAACACGGAATTGAAAGCTGTAACTAAATCCTCTAAAACAAGGGAGATAAATAATGTCACAAGCGTTTTAAGGGAAGCAATCAAATTAAACGAATCTAGTAATATAGAACAAGTTGCTTCCCTTCCATTGGAAACTTCTTTCTTGCACTTCTGTTTCTTCCTGTTCTTTACTCTTTTTTTTTTTCTCTTTACTTATTTTGAGTTCAAATTATTTTGTTTATCTAAAAGCAAACAAACAAGTAAACAAAGTTTTATGTTCTACTTTATAAATTCATATTCGATTGCTGATATTCAATGCTTCGATCTCCCCGGGTAGAAATTCCGGGCCTCAGTACACATTGTATCCCTGTCTTCTCTCTCTCTCTCTCTCTCTCTCTCTCTCTCTCTCTCTATAGAGAAACGGGAAAAATTCAGATTTTCATTTCTGGGTGAGGGAAGGGAGAATAGGGGTGGTTTGGCGTGATGTACGGGGAGACGTTAAAGAATTTCTTGCTGGGGATTTCACTACCTTATCATAGTCGTTCAAAGTGAAAGCCTACCGGAAATCACTAGTATTGTGTAGGCAAGTGGAACGAAAAAAAAAAAAAGGTGATAATTTGGAAGGGAGTGTTAAGGTCATGTAAAAGTATAATTTTTTTCAGGAAAATTCTGTCTCGTAGAACTATGCATCTGTAAAACAAATACTGAAGTAACGTCTTAGGGAGCCAGGAGAGGTGCAGGGGCGGGGGGAGGGAAAGATATCAGCCCTTACAGGATCACACACACACACACACACACACACACACTCACACTCACTCACTCACTCACTCACATACACACATGTCCGCTTAAAACAGCATTTGAAAGGTGAGAATCAGGAAACGTGTCGAACGTGTGATAGAACATAGTTCTGTTTACAGTTTTTATATCAGGCCTGGTCGTGAGTGAGTGCATCAAATATTGTTCCCAACTTATTGAAATCTTGTATTGCTCGCGGAGGAGTAGTTTGTCACTCCCGAGAACTGTCTGAGCTGGAATGATTTTTATAAAAGGAAGTTGTGGGTCATCAGAGTGGTCTTTCCTCACAGCAGGATCAGTATCCACATGAAAAAAAAAAAAAAAACAAAAAAAAAAAACAAAAAAACCAACACTTTTTGAAATTTAACATCGGATTTGTGGTTTTTCTCCAACGGGCTTTGATACTGGTTGTTGAGCCAACGTACCAGATTTCATGAAGTTTACAATTTTAAACATGAATTACGTTTGAGGTATTGCATGTCAAATGTATAATTTTTCACAAATGAATAAAATGTCTGATTTCACAAAAATGAATGAAATGTCTACTTTTTCATTTTCTGTCATCACACGGTGACACCAACATTTGCGTTATCGTAGAATGGCGACATGCATCGCACTTGCACAAACAAATACTTGATTTATTGCTGGTCAATAGACGACATGACGTTCGGGAATTGTAGGCTTTTAGATTTTAGCTAAATTTGGCTTTTTTCCGGTCAGCTGATATAATGCACTTTTGGGGGAAGATTTTCTTATTACCTCACTGGCATGTAAAAGGTGTAGATTTTATTTTTTTAAGTTGATGGCAGATTTTGAAGGGACTCGGGTATCAAAAGTTACTCTTGCAACTTTTGCTGCACCCTTTTTCTCTCCTTGGATTTGCAGTAATTTTTTCTGTTCTTGGATCCGCCTTCTTTTTAATCTAGCTTGTACTATCTTATAAAACCATCGAGAGAGAGAGAGAGAGAGAGAGAGAGAGAGAGAGAGAGAGAGAGAGAGAGAGAGAGAGAGAGAGAGAGAGAGAGAAGAGTCACGAACTGTCAAGTGTTTTAGGGCATGCGCCTATGCTCTGCGTGTTTACACATGTTTATGTGTGTGTATGTGTGTGTGTGTGTGTGTGTGTGTGTGTGTGTGTGTGTGCGCGCGCGCGCGTTCCTCGCGTGCACGCTTCACGCACGTTATTCGGTGTCAACTAGAAGTGGCATCAGTATACAGGTATCCCGTGCAACCCATGCTGATCACTTGGATCACCTTGTGAGCGAGCATAGTTCGAGTCCCGTTAGCCTGGACTGAGAACATTCCTTTTTTTTATCAAGAGCCTTGGGGAGGTCTTCGGTTTGGGGTCCTCCGAGCCATCGTTGTGATGCTAGTTTGTGTCCGCGGTGAGGTGTCTGGTTGTCCAGAGCCTGTATTGTCCCCATAGCTCATAACCTGAGCCCACCCCTTTTTCTTATCTTTCCTATTTTTCTGCCTACCGTGTCTTTTACTATCTCTTTTTTCCCCCATAAAGTCTCCCACAGAAACTGCAGCCTCTGTTTCGTCTAGTTTCTACCTACCCGGCTCTTTAATCTGTACTTTAATCTATACCTACAAGCCTTCTTTGGAACACTTCTCCTTTCTCTGCGGTCTTCTTCAGACCCACCGTGTTTGCCGTGCGGTGCATCCTAAGTAAGGGGGGGGGGGGGGGGGGGGGGGGGGGGGGGGGGGGAGGTGGGGGGGGGGGGGATGAGATCCTGGTGATTGAGAGAGCCTGCTGCTCTCAACACATCACTTTGGCTCGGACCTCCTCTAAGACAGGTGGCATGCATTGGCCCGTGTATGTCAATCGGCTGCCTCTACGTGAGGTTGGGTCAAAACTGGTAGTTCTTGGCTGGCCTTGGAAACCTTGTAAGTGTTCACCGTCTGTCCCCGGCGGTGTGTCATGATCTTGGTGGAATAGGTTAGTTACGTTCTATCTGGTGTATATCCCTGCTGAAACCTGGAAGGGGTCAAGAGTTGGTTTCCCCTTGATCCTGGCCCCTTGTTGGACTCCATGGTGGGTGGGTAGGCAGGGATGAACTTTAAAAAAACTCAAACTATGGCTCACTCCCAACAAAAAAGAAAAAGAAATCGTTCCTCAGAATCAGACTCGGACTCGGACTCGGATGATGAGATAAGGACAGTATCAGGATTTTGGCCTTGTTGGTTGGTGATGGAAGGCGTGGACGAAGCTCGCCCACTCTGTGGGGTGAATGGATTGAGTCCTTTCGCAATTTCGAGAGGAGTAGAAGGACTCTCCGGTGTACCCAAATCGATGAAACGGCTGAGAAACGGGTTCTTTTTTGATAGAATGTGCAAAGCAAAAGCATTCTGAGTTGCTTCTCAAGTCGACGACATTGATTGACAGGCCAATCAGAGTGACACCTCACAAGACATTGAATTCCAGCAAGGGCGTCATCAGGTGCCGTGATTTGAGAGGTGTTTCGGAGTTAGAGATAAAGACAGAACTGGCTTCCCAGGGTGTGACCCACGTCCACCGGGTTTTAGCACGAAGAGACCAAGACCGTGTGCCAACAGATACTTTTTTCCTAACTTTCTGCACGCCAACTCTCCCTGTGTTTGTGAAGGTCGGATATTTGAGGGTTCCCGTCGCCACGTACATTCCTTCACCTTTGCGATGCTTCAAATGTCAGAAGTATGGACACATTAAGGACCGGTGTACAGAACAGGAGGCATGTGGCAAGTGCTCAGAACCGATGCATGAAGGTCCGTGTGATTGTCCGCCCTGTTGCATCAACTGTAAAGGCAACCATCCTGCCTTCTCGAAGGACTGTCCAGTTTGGCGCACCGAGTCTGAGATCCAGAAGGTACGCACTGAGAATCGAATCTCGTTCTTTGAGGCACGAAAAACTTGTGGAGAAGAGACAGTCCTCCCTCAGCAAGTCATATGCTGATGTCGCCAAGGGGAGCATGGTCAGTGTTGGTGTTCAGACTGAGACTGTTCAACTTCAGGCTGGCTCTCAGCATCATGATCGACAGACGCAACAGGAGCCTCGGCGTGCACAGAAAGAAAGTGAAAAAAGAAAACAAAATGCAAACAGTGCCTTGGGTGGGTGGAGGCTCAATATCCACCTCCCCCCGGACTCCTCGAGGGTCTGAGCCCCCTTCCTCCAACCCCAGATCCTCTGGGAAGGCTGCACAGGTAGCCTCTTTGTCTGGGGAACACTCCAAAAGTCGACCTCTGATGAAGCCTCCTCTTCACCTCGTCCATCTGGGGGGGTGGAAATAAGTATCGTCCTTTGTCAGCCAGGAAGGTGGTATCTCCATCGCCTTCTTCCAATCGCTTTTCTCCTTTGGAGATAGAAGGTGATGAGGACAACGAGATGGAGTAATTTTTTTTTTTTTCTTTTTTATTGTCATGGCCCTTATTCAGTGGAATATAAGAGGCATTAATGCCCAATATGAGGAACTCCAGCGGTTGTGTTCTGGCCTCAAAAACTAGTGTTGTTGCGCTGCAGGAAACATTGTTGAGACCAGGAAAAACATTTTTCATTGGCGGGCTTTAGTTCAGTAGGTTTTCCTGCTTTACCTACAGATACTGGCCATGGTGTCACTGGGGTGTTTCCCTTCTTATTCACCGATCTTTATTATTCAGCCAAGTTAACTTAAATACCCATTACAAGCTGTTGCGGCCAGGATTACTTTTCAGTAAAACAATAACTGTCTGTTCAATTTATTGTCCTCCTTCTGGTACAATATCCAAGCAAACAAGTCATTGATCTAATAGATCAGCTTCCGCGTCCTTTTTTCATTTTGGGAGACTTCAACGGGCATTCCCCCCTTTGGGGTAGCTCACATTCCTCACCTCGGGGTCTCATGCTGGAAGAGGTCTTTAATGAACTGGACTGTGTTGTCTAAATGACAAATCACACCAACATACATGCACTCTTCAAATGGTACCCTTTCGTGTTTGGATTTGTCAGTGTGCGATCCTTCATTAGTTCTAGACTATGATTGGTCAGTTCACGATGATCTGCACGGGAGCGACCATTTCCCTGTAATACTTTCTCCAATTTTGAAGGAACCTGTTTCGTTTCCTCAGTATTTTTGCTTTAAAAGGGCAAAATTGGGATTTCTTTCATTCAGCCGTAACTGATAAGCTAGATGCTGAAATCGTTTTCCGATCAGAAGACCCAGCGGAGTCCTTTACAAATATTTTTGTTATCATGTGCGAGAGATACCATCCCACTCACAAAACCAGGTGCACAAACTACCTGGTACGCCATGGTACAACCAGGATTGTAAGAATGCTTGCAATGTTCGCAAGAGGGCCCAACGTTTAGTTTTTCAGCATCCTGTGGCCCCGAATGTTCAGTCTTATCGGAGGAAAAAAGCAAAGGCGAGGTTTGTTTGTAAAGGAAGTAGACGAGTATCTTGGAGAAATTTCTGCTCTTCGCTTACATCAAACATTTCCAAGAAAAAAATCTGGAGAGTTGTTAAAAAAATTAGGGGCAAGAACAGCTGCCCTTCAGTCCACCATTTAAAACTTGATGATACACTCATCACTGACAAACAAGCTGTGGCTAACTTGCTAGCTTCCACCATAGAAACCAACTCCTCCTCTAGTCAAAAATCTGCCGCCTTTTTAAAGATCAAAACGCAAGCAGAAAAAAAAAAAAGAAGCTCGACTTTACCTCACCCAATCAAGAAGACTACAACTGCCCTTTAATCTAAATGAACTGAAGTCTGCCTTGCAGGCGTGTCACGATTCCGCTCCTGGTCTTGATGAAATACATTATCAACTCTCTTAAACACCTTCCTGACTCAGGTCTTAACATTCTGCTTCAAATTTATAACCATGTCTGGACGTCTGGGTCTTTCCCAGCTTCATGGAAAAGGGCCGTAATTGTTCCCATTCCGAAGCCAGGGAAGGATCATTCAAACCCAACCAACTATCGTCCAATAGCCTTAACGAGCTGTGTTTGTAAGGTGATGGAAAAAAAAAAAAATGGTAAATGGTAGGCTCATGTGGAAATTGGAAACTGATGGGCTTTTAGCCATGGAACAGTGTGGTTTTAGAAAGCATCACTCTACCATGGACCATTTAATCAGATTGGAAACCCATTCGAAACTCATTTTTAGAGAAAAAGCATGTTGTTGCCATTTTTTTCGACATAGAGAAGGCCTATGACACGACGTGGAAGTATGGAATCCTGTCAGACCTCCATCGGATGGGTTTCCGTGGCAATCTCCCAGTGTTCATACAGCAGTTTTTGGCAGACAGATCCTTCCAGGTCCGTGTGGGGACAACATTATCAGAAATTCATAAGCAGGAAATGGGTGTTCCACAAGGCAGTATCCTTTCTCCAGCCCTGTTTAGTATAAAAAAAAAAACGAAATTGTCAATTGTCAACCAAGGTTCAGATTGCTCTCTTTTTGTTGATGATTTCGCCCTTTATGCATCTGGGAATCATTCGCTGGTGTACAGCGCCAACTCCAGTTGTGTGTTTATAAAATCCAACAGTGGGCAGTCGAAAATGGGTTCAAGTTTTCATCAGTTAAAAACAGAGTGCATCCACTTTCACAATTTCAGACAACTTTTTCCACCACCAGAAATTTTCATAGATAAGGCTCAAATTCCTGCTGTCACAGAAGCCAAATTTTGGGGGTGTTACCTTTGACCAAAAGTTAAATTTTAAAGCCCATATTCAGAAGTTGAAAAAATCGTGCCTCAAAGCCATGAATATCCTCCGTGTAGTGGCTCATACGGATTGGGGTGCAGACAAACGCACACTTCTCCATCTTTACAGGGCGGCGTTCGATCCAAGTTGGACTACGGCAGCATCATTTACGGCGCCGCTAGAGCCTCGTATCTAAAAGTCCTAGACCCAGTTCACCATCAGGGTCTTCGTCTCTGTCTTGGAGGAGCATTCCGCACACCACCCCTGTGTACAGCCTGTACGCAGAGGCAGGTGAGCCCTCACTGTCCAACCGCAGGCTGAAACTGTCTTTGAACTATTATATCAGACTGCTCTCGGAACCGGAGAACCCTGCTATGACTGTGTCTTTGACCCTCAGTTCCAAAGCAAATTCGAAAAGAACCCTAACTGTATTCCACCGTTTGGTCTTCGTATGCAGCAGCTCACGCGCGGAATGCAGGTCTAGACCTAGGAGTTGTGTCCGATTTTTCTAAGTTTCCAGATCAACCTCCGTGGACCTTTTTCACACCAGAGATCCGTTTTGATCTTGCAGCTGCAGCTTTTCGCAAACAATGTACCAGCTCTCTGGCATACAAGGCGTTGTATGCTGACCTTTGTTCAGAATTCCCATCCTATCAGAAAATTTTCACACGGTTCCAAGTCTGAAGATGGAGTGGCCTGTGCAGCCTATTGCCCTGGTGCTCCTTCTCAAATACGGTTGGAACATATTCATTCAGACGCTTCTGCTTACTCTGCTGAACTTACAGCTCTGGTTCTGGCACTGAGGATAATCTCACAGTCTACGAAGAGGGACTTTCTGGTTCTGTCGGATTCACTGTCAGCTTTGGAGGCCATAGCTGGCCGAAACCTTCAGCATCCCGAACTCTTACACTTTTTTTTAACTTTTGACCAAGTTGAAAGTGGAGGGTTACAATATTATTCTGGCTTGGGTTCCCGGTCATGTTGGCATCGGAGGGAACGAAATGGTTGATCGTTTGGCCAAGAATGCCACAAGAGAGAATCTGTCAAACACACCTATCCCCTGCTCAGATCTGAAACCCAAAATTAACGATTATGTCAGAGACCTCTGCAGGAGGATTGGAATACACAGACGGATAACAAACTCTTTCAGATCCGTCCAAACCTAAAGGAGTCCTCCCATCTTCGTCTGGTGGTCGTAAAGAAGAAACAGTTCTGTGCCGGCTGCACACTGGCCATTCGTATTTTACCCATTCGTACCTTTTAAAGGGTGAAGAAGCTCCATGGTGCATTCCATGTCATGTTCCACTCACAATGAAACATATTCTTTTAGAGTGTTGGGACTTGCATGATGAGAGACACAAACATTTTACAGCAGATTCCATGAAAACCTTGTTCAGAGACGTTCCGCCTGATACGATCTTTGAGTTCTTGAAAGAGATTAACATTTTTCATCGGATCTGAGATTTTACAGTGGAAAGATTTTTAACAAACTTTTGGATGTGTTTTTGGACGTATTTTAAAGAATTGTGTGAATGACTGCCTTGTGGGTTGTTTTTTTAACGTGGTGACGGCCCTGGTGTGGCCCTTTGCGGTCGGCTGGGCTGTGGGCAACGTTGTCTTATCTTATTTCAACGTGTTGGTTTTTAATCCTAGGATAGGTTCTTTTAATCTGTTTTTAATGTTGGGAGAGGTTTTGCTTTTAATCTTTTTTAAACATATATACGTGGTAGTTTGGAAACGTGGTGACAGTCCTGAGATAACCTCTGCTGTTGACGGGACAATGATTTTAATCTTAATCTCTTGGTAGTCATTTTATTATAGTATTAAGTAAGCGTTAACTTGCCCCTTTATCTCTGAAATTTTCCTTAATATTTAACTTGTATAAGAGAAAAGGGAGATGCTAACCAAAATCATAACTTTTACATGGAGAAACAGAGCTGAGGAAAGACTTCGTTATTTTTAGTCATCTAAAATATTCCATTTCCCCTCCCTTACGGCAATTTCGCTTTGTCTCCAGGCCTTTTTTACCCTGTTCTTGCATTTGAACTATCCATCCCCAGTCCTCCACTTCCCCTTCATCATCACCAGCCATTCCTTCAGCAAGTTATCCCCCTGGAGACTGCGCCCTTGGACCTTCATCCTCATACCCACTTCGACGCCCCAAGTTCAACAATTCTTCTCTGCGCTCGCAGGCTACATTGCCTGCGTGCTACCATCCCCTACAGTGCCAGCAATTAACCCTTTCCGGGGCGCGGGTGCTTGGACTTTTGAACATCTTTTCGTTTGCTTTTATTTTCTCTGTTCACAACCTGTCCTATAGTTATAATTAATTCATTCTGGTAGTCATCATAATCATCCTCATCCCCATCCTCCTCATCATATGTATGTTATTTCGTATGATTCTGTTGTGTGATTCGTGCAATGAAGTGTCATAAATGTTGGAAATGGAACTGTGTTAGTGGGTTAGTGTTAGAGTAAGAGTGGGAAAGGGTGTGGGTCTTGGTTTCGTGGGCACCAAGGCCTTCGTTACAGAGAGAGAGAGAGAGAGAGAGAGAGAGAGAGAGAGAGAGAGAGAGAGAGAGAGAGAGAGAGAGAGAGAATGTGAGTATTCCTCTACTCTTTTTCTGCAGGTCTTGATCATGACTGCAGATCATGCGCAGTCTAGTACCAATTTCTTGACTAAACCTTTCGAAAACTGCTGGGGAGTAGCAACCGTTTGGTGGTAGGTAAGAGTGATCATGTATACTGCAAAGATCTGTGGTAATTTTGTCATCTTTGAGCTGGAGTGACACCTCGGAATAAGTTTCTGAATGTCCATGACTCACACAGTCCATTTTATGTGAGGGGGTGAAGAGACTGCCAACAGGTTTTGAAACGATCCACGCCTTTGTCGTCTGGGGGGATAGTAAAAGTGTGATCCCCCGAACCTGGACCAGTCATGGAACCTGTAATGGTCCCTCAGATCTTCTGGCAACCGTGATGATGATAGGGGCACTGAACATTCTGAAACTAATGTATTGTCAAGCTAAGAACCCCCCTCCCCCCAAAAAAAAAAAAAAAAAAAAAAAAATTATCCACATAATCGCAAGTATGATTGGGACCCATTACCTTTCATCATGTCGTTTAAGATCTGTTATCACGTTAACCATGATTTGTCAGCATAACAGGATGCTACACCTTGGGACTCTGGGAAAAGTTGGAGTGATCTAAGAGCACCTCTCTGTTCAACTATCAGATTATCTTTAATTTTCATTCTTTGCTTTAAAAAAAATCTTTGGTACATGCATGTAAAAAAAGTTTCTGAAAATGGATCTTGTCTAGGTGCACATCTAGACGTTCATTTATGCCATAGCATGTTTTCAAAACTAGTTTCCTCCTTTACGTCATACAAGGTTTCATCTCGGTTTCTTTTTTTTTTTTTTTTTTTTTTTTATTTCATGGCTACTATGTCAGCTTGGTCGTTCGGCCCACTGGCGGGTGCCTAAAACTTTGTCAGATACGTCAATAGGGGATTTAGGGGTTGGGACCAAGCAATCAGGGAGGCGACAGATAGAATTTTGCTCATTAGTAAGGGACACACAATTTATAAAGCACAATAGGGCAAAACATTTTCATGTAGTCAGAGCAAAGATAGTTCACCCTACGGAGGGCGTACAGTCTTTGGTCAGAGGTTTGAAAGAAACCACTTGTATTATGAACAGAATCACATTTCATTAATTATTTAATAAGTAATTGATATGAAAAAATAGAGCACGATGACAAGCCTACTCAAGAAGTTCACCACAAATTTCAACAGAGCCACATGGCTTTTCTTCCCCCAGGTCTGAGGTGCCTAGTTGCTATGCATATTTCATACAGATTCAGTAATCAGATTATCCAGAAGTAGAACAAAATGTTTATTCCTCGACTTGTCATCGTCAATGAAGTTTTCTTTTCTCGCAGACCCGCGTCCAACTCCTATCCAAGATCTTTTTTCTCTCCCCCCCGAAATGTATATCAGTTTTCTTTGATTTTGTCCCCTCTTCATCTCGAATTACTAACAGTATCGTTTTTAGAACTGTTTTGCATACGTAGTTTGCTACACATTTACCATACATGATTTTCTCGTTTGGTTCACGTTGTCTTTGCATTCTTTTTTGTTTTCTGGTCAGGCTCAGGTCAAAATGTTGAGAGAGAGAGAGAGAGAGAGAGAGAGAGAGAGAGAGAGAGAGAGAGAGAGAGAGAGAGAGAGAGAGAGAGAGAATAATTGAACATATATAAAAAAAAAAAAAAAAGTGGCAAAATTTCACATTTTGAACTCAGAGGATGACAAAAATTCTGTAGAGAACCATTTAGCGTTGAAAAGGGCAAAGAGTGCTTGGGAAGGGGGGGGGGGGGGGGGGGGGGGGGGAGGGACTAAAGAAAAAAAAAAGCGATGAAAGGGGTGAAGGGTGGGAGCGCGCTTCAATCCATCAATCATGATTGATGGAGGGTATGGCATTTTTCACTCTGGAGAATTTCCATTCCAGTTTGATACATCATTTTTTCGTACGTTCTGCAGCAACACATCTTCCATGAAAAATGTAGACGGCAAAACGTGTGAACCTTATCTTCAATTATTCCTTAAAACCATGTGGACTACTTCAATCTTATCACCTCCGCCGTGGAGATTTATTTTCATTTGCATCTGTTTGCGTCTGTCTTTTGGCAAGATGACAATTAAAAAAAAAC
>JADBJO010000704.1:467500-470000 GCA_016801955.1 Conus betulinus | reverse complement strand
CAGAAAAGTCTGCTTTGGTTGGGTTTGGCGGCCCGACAGTATTTTGCTCGATCCCAGAAACTTAACGGAGTAGGAAACCTTTGGAAAACTCTCCATATTTCAGATCGAGACATTCGAGAGCGGCTGTCCTGTCTGGCTGAGTTCTATCGTGATGAAGTGAGCCATGAACACTGCGCTCTGGCATAAGAGTCGAATTTTCATGGGATCTGCGCACAGATCTGTTCACCGTCTCTCTTCAAGGCTGCGCCTACCTACTACATCAGTCTTGTTAATTGATCTGGGCTTTTATCCGTTGCTCTGTTGGCAGTTAAGCGTAACTGTCGAATCGGTCTTACGACCATTTCCTTTTGGAGTGCTGCTGCTTCCAACGTCAATTCTGAGGTGGAACTGCCACAGTTCCATTTGTCTCATACCTTCTTGCCTCTTGGGGGCCAGGGACCTTCCACGTTTCTACTCTTTCAAAGCCCAGACGTTTATGGGAGGAGGAGTGTCATTTTCGCTCGCTTCAAGTTTTGCTCCCTTCTCTCTCTCTCTCTCTCTCTCTCTCTCTCTCTCTCTCTCTCTCTCTCTCTCTCTCTCTCTGTCTTCTCTCTCTCTCCTTCTTCTTCTTTTTCTTCTTTTAAAATAGTCAATGAGGTCTAACACGCAAGAGGTTGCGTGACAATTCTCATTGAGGGTTTTGGTTGTATCGTCGGGAGAGCGTTTCCAGCACACCCTCGCCTGTGTGATGGCTAAAGCCACTCGTTGGGATTTGTGCCTCTCTCCAAGTAAGCAGGCGTCAGCATGTTTTCCACGCTGTGCCCGTATGGAGGTGAGCTGTGCTGAGTCTCTGAACCATGTGACAACGTTTCCCGCAGTGCACACAGGGATGTATGGCAGTCTGGGTCTGTGAACTGTGTTGTACTCTCTCTGTCTCTGTCTGTCTGTCTGTCTGTCTGTCTGTCTCTCTCTCTCTCTCTCTCTCTCTCTCTCTCTCTCTCTCTCTCTCTCTCTACCAGTGCAGTTTACACAGAGATGTATTGCAGTCTGGGTCTGTGAACTGTGTTGTTCTCTCTCTCTCTCTCTCTCTCTCTCTCTCTCTCTCTCTCTCTCTCTCTCTCTCTCCGCCGGTGCAGTACACACAGGGATGGGGATGAATTGCAGTTGGAGTCGCTGAACCATGTGGCAACGCTTCCCTTTATCAAATAATGCAGTATTCTCGGGGGGGTATAATGGGGGGGGGGGGGGGGGGGGTGTGGAGCAGGAGAAAGTTTGTACCGTTCTGAAAAGGGAAGTCAAACTCTTGGCCGTATAACACAACATGAATCGCCAAGTGACGGCAGTCTGACTCGATATGCATCATCATCAACTGACCGGCTCTGTCCATTAGGTTTCATATACATTCTCGCTCGGGGTACGTTAAAGGCACGGTTTCACTTTCGGTTTCATCGAATTACATAGCCCGGCCGACCACACAGGCCCTGCTCTGAAAAAGGAACCAACTGAAAGACAACTATCTACATTGTTAACACAGTCCATAACACAAACAAGCAAACAAATAAACACCGGTACACTGAAAAGTGTTGACACAAGGCTATGTCGAAGGCGCCAGGTATTCCCTTGAATTCATTACCCCTTTCTCCAAGCTTAAAACAACAACAAAAAAACCCAAACAAAAAACAAGCAAAAAGAAACGAATAACGAAAATATATGAAAAACAGTGATGCTGAACAAAAATAGCTAAATCAATAAAGGAACAAACAAATAGACAAATAAATAATGGATGAACAAACAATAAAACAAATGAATAAATAAATAAATGGACGAACAAAAAAAGTAATAAAACGAATGAATAGATGCATAAGTAAATGAATAAACAAATAAATAAGTAAATAAATGATAAATAAATAAACAAATGTGCCATAGTGGCACTGCAGAGCCGGTAGAATTGGCAGACAGCGTTCACGTTGGATAGAGCATGCAGCCGTTTAACTACCTCGTTTACCAGATGACAGCAAAAAGCTAACGTGTTGTACGAACTGTAAAAGTGTTGAAAATGTCAAAAGCAGACAGGTGAGAAAGCCTCAGTGACAACAAAAACAACAAAACAAAACAAAACAAAACAAAAATAAAACCAAATAAAAGAAAACCAAAAACAAAAAAAAACAGAAGAGAGAGAGAGAGAGAGAGAGAGAGAGAGAGAGAGAAGAAAAAGAAGAAGAAGAAGAAGAAGACGAAGACGAAGAAGAAGGAAAAAGAGCAGGCAACTGTACAGAAAGGTACAATGAATAGAGTCATAAAAAGTCACAGAAAAAAAAAATCATTAGCACAGAAATGTCCAGGGGGCGATGGTACTATCTATACCTAAAAAAGCCCCAGCATCCCCGTCAGAGACAAACCAGGCAGAACAAGTGACTCTCTCAACATTCAGATTTATAGGTCGCCCCTAACCTGTCTGTGAAGGGTTGGATATTGTCACGTCAGCACCCTCTTTCCTTCACCACCATTGTTGGTTCCCCTC
>JADBJO010000704.1:455000-462500 GCA_016801955.1 Conus betulinus | reverse complement strand
TCTCTCTCTCTCTCTCTCTCTCTCTCTCTCTCTCTCTCTCTATCTCTCTCTCTCTCGTGCACGAACTGATAATTGACCACATGCTTCATTCTGAGCAATATTGAATCCCATGATAATGAGGTGTCCCCTTTGATGCAAAGTCAGCAGATTTATGACCGGAACTAGTAATCTATTTCAATTACTTGATATCAAGCGCAGATTTATTACTAGACCAAAATTCGTTAGTGTCGTAAAATTTCTTCGCCTCCTTTTTTTTTTTTTTTTTTTTAAAAATCGCAGGGGTCAATTTTGGTCGCCTCCTCTTCCTCCTCCTCCTCTTCCTCCTCCTCATTACTATATTATCATTATCATCATTGTGTCCTCATTTTTGCAAGCATTCTTTCTCCCTCATTCTTGACCATCGCTAATAGACCAAAGGCTGTCTTCGTAGATTATGGAGGTGAATACTACAGTTACATGAATAACAATCTGCTAGATACTAAAGGCAAGAACTTTACTGAATGTCGAAGCAGAGTGTATACAGGTGGTGTGCGACTTATGATGAAGGTCAACGTTCGCTAAAACCTATTTTGTATGAATCCAATACATTCTGCGTCACATGATACATTCATATTGACGACCACAACACATTCATCAAGCAACATTGCAAAAAATCACATTCTGTATATGAGAGAGAGAGAGAGAGAGAGAGAGAGAGAGAGAGAGAGAGAGAGAGAGAGAGAGAGAGAGAGAGAGAGAGAGAGAGAGAGAGAGAGAGAGAGAGAGAGAGAGAGATTTTGTTTCTCGCCGAAGAAATATTGGAAACGGATGTTCCGTAAATCTTTTTCGGTATTGGGAATTAACAACAAAAGCGCGCTACAGAGTTCTAATTGTCTTTATAGCATGTCTTTTGATAGATACGAGGTCAGAATGCATATTTTAGGACTCGCAAGGCTCACGTTGTTTTTGCAGACACAAGATTCTTCTTCTTTTCGCAATTCCGCCGGGAGTGGATCCTTGTAAAGTATGAGAATACAGGCAGCACAAATTTTAAGGGAATGACAGGTAATTTGTGTCTGAAAAATGACGCCGTTGAGTCTCCGTCTGTCTGTCTGTCTGTCTGTCTGTCTGTCTGTCTGTCTGTCTGTCGTGTGTGTCTCTCTCTCTTTCTCTCTCTCTCTCTCTCCCCCCCCCAAAGTATTCTTTGCACCGCGAACACCTCGTTTGTAAACCATCTCATTAATGTCGAGACACATTTCGATGGCCATAGATTCAAGTTTGATGGAAAATAACATTAGCAGTTGTCTCTCTCTCTCTCTCTCTCTCTCTTCATTTTTTGAGAGGTGGATTTTGGCCTTAGGGAAGAAAAAAAAAAATTACCACCTTAGGTGCTCCATTGCTCCGAGAACTGATGCCAAAAAAAAAAAAAAAAAAAAAAAAAAACATTAGCAGTTGTCTGTCTCTGTACTCGGTGCCTTTTTTTTTTTTTTTTTTGCATCTCCTGCCTGTTTGTCTCTATCTTTCAACTGTCTGTCTGTCTGTCTGTCTGTCTGTCTGTCTCTGTCTCTATCTCTGTCTCTCTCTGTCTCTATCTGTATTTGTCTCTCTCTATCTCCCATTGTCTCTCACTCTCTGTCTGTCTGTCTGCTTGTCTGTCTGTCTGTCTGTATGTATGTCTCTCTCTCTCTCTCTCTCTCTCTCTCTCTGTCTGTCTGTCTTCCACGTCCCCTTTCTCATACCTTCTCCTTTATTCAATGTAGCTGGTCTTATTTTGTTTCGAAAATCTACAATGGTCACCCTGCTTCTCAAACGATGCAATGCATCGCAAAAGTACTGTAAATTTCAGACCACGTGCAATTTTGCTGAACAAAGAAACGAATTATTCAACCGGCATAAGGCATCCACAAACAACTCCACTGATGTCGTGGATTCTTGAACGTTCATTACTTGGTTGTGGTCTATGGGATCTTGTATATCACTAGTATAATTTTTCAAAATCTTCAATAGGCTGCTCTGTAAGAGAGGCTGGATAAAATCCTTCTTAGCACAGTGTAAACATCATCCCCCCTCACATAGGAGCATGGTTCCGATGACACTCACAGCATCATCGACTTGGCACTTAAAGTTGTTTTGGTGAAAAACCGTCTTAGAAAGCCTGGAAAAAGAAGGGTCTGAGAAAGGTCGACGCTGTGGGGACATGGAAGAATTAAAGATGAAAACCTTGTGATGGTCATAAAATGAAAGTTGTTCAGTTCAGAATAAATAGGAGAAGGGGGCAAAAAGAAACAGGATACAGTTATGTGAGCTATTCATAACACAAAATCACACAGCTTTGGAAGTTTTGTAGTTACATGGAAGGAAACAAACAGAAAAATGTCGCTCTATATATTTAGATGCTGATGGAACCACTAAGCTCAAAAACAGATGTGAGAAAAGCATCGGGTCTTCAGAACCACCTCATAATGATCAGAAGTATGGTTAAAAAGAAGACAAATGTGTGACCAATCTAAATTGAAACCTAGGCTGAATTGTTCTTGATAATGGATTCACAGTACTTGAACTGGAAGAAGTAAAAGCTAAATGTACGAAAGATACTGCACCAGGTCCAGACATAGTGCGTCATCCAGATAATTAGTAGGTGTCAGACGAAGCCAGAGAAAACATCGTCAGTCTCTGCCAAGACAGTTTTGCTGAAGGTCATGTCCCACAAGACTGGCCACACAACTAGTTGAAGCCTTAAAGACATGCTGCAAATGATCATCTTTAGCTAGGTGCCTCTCGAGGTCATAGATACTTGAAGACCTAAGCTTACCATGCGCGGCGTTTGATGCTTGTGTGCAAATTTTGTCAGAGAGGGGGAGCTGGGAGCAGCGATCTTGGGTGATGCATGCGATGTTCATGCTCACGCGCACGTGCATTTGAGGGGGGTGGTAAGAAGCGTGTGTGGTTGTACGGATGAGGATGTGTCATGTGTTGAATAAGAACAGAGGATGTGGGGTGTAGATTATATTGCCTGGATATCTATAGACAGCCCAGCACAAAGAGCTTATCCGTAGGTCAGGCATAAGAAAAGTCTTGTCCACGAAACCGTCTTCCCCAACCAGTTCAATTTATTTATTAAAATTATTCATTTATCCAGCTGTAAGCCTCCGGAACGTAGCCCCACGCTTAGCGGACAGTGTATGTATGATGTAAATGGACTAGGCCGCATGCAGTGACGCCTCCTTGTAACTTACTCAAAACAGGAGGGGGGCGGGAGGATGACTGGGAGTCTAAAGCAAGAGCTATGGTTTACCAGCGGTGGGGGGAGGAAAATCTGAAGGAAAAGGAAAGAGGCGGGGAAGAAGGAAGGAAGGGGGTGGGGGGGGGGGGGGGGTGGGGTGTGGGGGGAGGTTGTAAAGAACACAGCTTCCAGAGAACAAAACCTTGGACCTTTCCTTTCCGTCAAATGATCATCCAACATGCTCCTGGAACCTCATCACTGTAAGTCAACAGACTCGGATCGTGAGTGTCTACGCTGGTCGAAAATGTGAATTTCCAAGCGCGAAAACGTCCAGTGTTTTCATTCTTTCCATTTTCAGATGCGAAATGTCTGGGGAGCTCACCTGTTACTTTCGGTCTCTTCTCCTCACGAAGACTGTCTAGACCGGCTAAAAGTCTGTTTTCTCATTCTGTGGAAGCATCGCCCGTCTGAACGAAAAACTTTCGTTATTTGCCTGTGAACCTCATCAGACTGGGACCATGTTCCTTTGTCGTTAGTGAGCATCCATCGTGGATAGATGGTCCCTTGTGGATGGAAAAGGTTGGGGGGGGGGGGGGGGGGGAGAGAGAGAGAGAGAGAGAGAGAGTGAGAGAGAGAGAGAGAACACACATACAGAGAGGCAGAGAGAGAGAGAGAGAGAGAGAGAGAGAGAGAGAGAGAGAGAGAGAGAGAGAGTGGGTGGGTGGAGGAGAGGTGGATGGGGTGGAGGAGAGGCAGGAAAGTAAAGGAGAATGTCACTATTGACGTGATTCACTGGCCTGATTATCTAAGGTTGAGGAGATTCATTGAGACTGTGGCAATACTCCCTCTGCCCTCTCTCTCTCTCTGTCTCCCTGTGTGTGTGTGTGTGTGTGTGTGTGTGTGTGTGTGTGTGTGTGTGTGTGTGCGTGCGTGCGTGCGTGCGTGCGTGCGTGTGTGTGTGCGTGCGTGCGTGCGTGCGTAGGTGGGAGCGCCCGCTCGTGCACGCGTGTGTGTGAGTGTGTGTATGTGTGCGTGTGCGCGCGAATGTGTGTGTGTGTGTGCGTGCGCGCGCGCGTGTGTGTGTGTGTGTGTGTGTGTGTGTGTGTGTGAGAGAGAGAGAGAGAGAGAGAGAGAGAGAGAGAGAGAGAGAGAGAGAGAGAGAGAGAGAGAGAGAGAGAGAGCTTTGAGTAAATGTAAGAGATATTATGTGATGTCAAAATCTTAGCCTCGTTTAGGTTGAGGGTTTTCTGGCATGTCAAAAATTCGTTTACTTGTAAAGGTAAAACGTTTGAAATAGTCTTCGCAATAAACAAACAATTGAGAAAGGTACTCTGGACAGCGCAGACCACCGCCAAGCTCGAATAAATCTTGGATCCACCCTTTAAATCAGTTGATGTATGACCCCCCACCCCCACCCGAGCACACACCCACACCCACACCCCCACACTTTTTTTCACCAGGGGAAGTAACAACTGGTGTTGAGCGAAAGGACATGTCAGTTAGTAACAGTACATGTGAAAGACATGTCGACATATAGCACCAGAAAGTCTTAATATTTATGAATAAGATTACTTCGTAGATAGTAATCAGTTTGTAAACAGTAATTTCACAGTGTCTGTCATCAGAGGAAAATCTGTAATAATTAAATCAGAAAAGTGAACAAGACCGCCGTTTCACTGAGATCCATGTCATATATTTGCACCTAAATTCAATGGTTTGTCCATGAGCTAGATTCTATCTTCCCGCAAAGAACGCTGGCCGACAAAGTGCACAAACAAACAAAAGACGATGGAGCTGGTAAAATATGGTGGAATACATCAGCTTCTGCTGGCTTGTTTTGATGTACTTTTTTGTTACTTTTGTTTCTGTTGTCACAGGATCCTTAACCTTCATGAACTACAAAAGCACGACTGGTAGAATACTCCATTATAGATGGCGGCGTTGACATTTTTAGAGGACGGAAGTGTGCTGCCTGCTTCTCGTCGTCTTATATGGTATTCAACATCTCTCGACCCGAGAAATTCAGCCACCTGCTGTGTTGTGCACTCACCTGACCATCTTCCTGCATCTACTCACCCATTCCCCAGGCTCCCATAGCGTATCACCTGAGCGCTCAACCAGAGCCCGGACGATGGGACAGACAATGGGATGGAACAAGACAAATGGCAATGTGGTGGAGGATGTTGCCAGTCTCCATTACAGAGTAGCAAATGGCCTGTTCAATGGACATCGAATAATCAACGTGTCAAATCATGAAATAACCTGACCCACGTTGGCCGTTGGGCCATATACATCATTAAGCTTTTTTCGCCCCTCCGCCCTCCCCACCCCTCCCTAGTTCTTGATTATCGGTAACTGTGTCAAACGGAGATATAGTCTGTTCTTCAGAAGGATATCAACATGCAGAATGTCTTGTTGCTGCGTTACCTGCTCTGGGGAAACTGCGTTGATCATTAGTCAGGGTGTGTGAGGGATGCCCAGTGTCAAAGGCACAGCTGTTCAATTATGTATCAAGCCACGGTGATGCCAGTCATAAACTCGATAGTCAGCTTTCAATATGTTTGATTGCCAGAGTGTTCCGCGGAGAGAAGCTATTAAGACACTGTTCCCGGTTGACATATGGTATACCAAGGGCAATAATTCTAAATTAATAATAATGAGGACTATTTCTAAAGCGCCCATCCTAACAACGTGGGTTACAGGGTGCTTTACAACTTTTAACAAATCAATATGTAAAAATCAATATGTAACACATACGTTGGACACACACACACACACACACACACACACACACACACACACACACACACACACACACACACACACACACACACACACACACACACACACACACACACATACATACACACACACGCGCGCGCGCGTGCGCACACACACACGCACACACTCACGCACGCACGCACACACGCATACTGGCTCACTGTCACACGGTGAACAGATCATTCGTGCACGAGCAAATGTGCAAGTTATATAGCCTGTTCCTTAATTGCCATTTTCATTCAGATTATCCAGCAGCAGGACAGTCTCTCCCAGTATACAGCTTGAGAAAGTTTGATACAGTTTGGTACATACGACGGCATTATCATTTTGTGTGCCGGACTTAGGTATAGCTTGTTCCATGTCGGTTTCATTTTCGTCAAGGGAGAAGCACCATTTGCGGGTGGGCTTTTCTCGCCACACCACAACTGGTAATGCATGAAGCGAGAGTGAGGAAAATGACTGTCAGAATGATAAAGGTAACGGTGGAAAGAGACAAAAGAGCAGGAGCTCTCTCTCTCTCTCTCTCTCTCTCTCTCTCTCTCTCTCTCTCTGTCTCTGTGTGTGTGTGTGTGTGTGTGTGTGTGTGTGTGTGTGTAGGAGAGAGAGAGAGAGAGAGAGAGAGAGAGAGAGAGAGGGGTGGCAGGAAAGGCACAAATGGGGTGTTTCACGTGTAGAGTGGGATGGATTAGGCGCAGACCATAGCGGCTGGGTATCCATGGCCTGGCCAGGACATTAAGTTTATGCGTAGGCTAGTCATCTGCTCGGTCTCATCCTTGAGACCTTGTGCACAAGTCATCTAATTTTCATTCAATGAATTACATCGACTCATCTAGCAGTAAACCTTGAGCACTGCAGCCCCATGGCTTAGAACACGTGATGTAGCATATATGGATTAGTCCACAAGCAATAACGCCTCTTCGAACCTTGCTGCAGATAAGGAGAGGGCGGAAAGCACACTAACCATAATTTAAGTAGCATCAGAAGTGGGGAAGAGAGCTTGAAAAAAGAGAAGTGTGGAGAAAAGAGTGGGCATGCAGTGAAACATACTGTACAGGAGGGGTGAGAGTGGGATGGAATGAGAAGGAAGGATAAGGACGAGGTGTCGGGAAAAGCCCTTGAGAACTAAACCCAGGACGTCTTTTTTTTCCTTCATCAGATCAACCGACACTCCCAAAATCTTATCACTGAAAGTCCGGAAACTCGAATCGTCAGTGTTTACACTGCCCGACAATCCGAGTGAGAGAGAGAGTCTGTGTTGCTGCAGAAACTTATATGTAGTCACAATAAGTGTTCAGTATTGTTTTGGGCTGAGAGATTTACGCATGCTGGACATTCAATTTTGAAACTGCAATTATTGTTGTTGCGATGAACACATTACGGAGGGCACACAGGGGAGCTCAAAACTCAGCCCAAATCGAGCGAATCGTGGATCCATCCTTCAGATCGGTTCAATAATTGTACAAAGTGAAGAATTTACTACCCACGTTCATTACTCACACACACACACACACACACAC
>JADBJO010000704.1:450000-452500 GCA_016801955.1 Conus betulinus | reverse complement strand
AGTCATTATGAACATTTTCATACTGCATTAGCTATCGTCTTTGTTGAGGACAGAGACAGGCTGACATCAAAATGAAAATTTCGACCGCTTTGTCATACAATTAATGGACTGGACGGTATTTCTGAAAATCATTAAATAATCTAAAACCTTTCAGACGCCAAAAAAAGAATGACAGCAAAGCGAACAGTTGTAGCTATTGACTTCTGGCTACGAGCGCCCTTTGTCAACAATGCCACATGGTTACATTTAACTATAAATTTGACCATCAAGATCAGGAGTCAGTGCAAAAAGCGTGTCTGCCCTTCTCTTGTTTTTTTTTATTTTATTTTTTTTTATAGTTTTTTGAATAATGCTTGATCCTCACACCACTGTCGTTGCTGATGTACAAGTTGCAGCCACTTCTTCCGCTGCTGATGGTACTGCTGCAACACTACTACTACTACTGCTACTACTACTACTACTACTGCTGCTGCTGCTGCTACTACTATTACAACGACAGCAACAACAACAATAACAACAGCTACTACTTCAACAACAACTACTACTACTATAACTACTACTACTTACTATTTACGACGACTACTACTACTACAACTACTACTATCACAACAACAACACAACTACTACCACCACCACCACCACTTCTACTACTACTACTACTACTACTACTACTGCTACTTATGAAATAATATGAAAATGAAAACGATAACAATAGTGACAATAAATACATCAACAAACTGATGATAATAAAGAGGGAAATAAAGTGAGGAGTAAGAAGGGGAAAACAAGTGTTGCGAGATGAGGGGGTGACGAATGGGTAGGAGCGTGCATGCTGGAAGATTTAGGCGGAGGTGGAACAGGAGAATAAGAAAGAGAGACTAATGTCCATGTTCTGGCTCTTGGCATCCTTCAGTCTCTCCCCCCTACCCAATCATGCTCATCCTCCATCATCCATTCACCCCATCTGCCCATTCTCCGGGCTCCCATTGCTTCCGCCCTGTGCGCTCAACAGAGCCTAGATGAAAGAGTAGCCAATGGGATGGAAATGACAAATGTCAGTATAGTGGATATTGTGTTTAGTCCCATTCCAGAGCTAATACTAAATAGCGTGTTCAATGGATGGTGGTTAATCAGAATATCAACCTATGGAATAACGTTACCCACACTGGTCATCCGTTGGTATATCAAATCAGGTATATAGGTTTTTCTTCATAGTCATATATTAATGGGATGGGTGTTCAGTGAAGGTATACTTAGTTTTTCAGAAGGACAAAAACAACACAAATGTCTTATTACTGCACATATGCTGTTCTAAGGAATTTGCATGAGGCATTAGTCAGAGTGCATGTGTGGTATCCTGTGTGGTGGGTTATCGATTAGAATATCAAGCTACGGTAATGCCTGTCACATAAGCGGTGGTCGTCATTCGACATGTGTGACTCTCAGAATGTTCCGCGGACACTGGTTATTAGTTGGAAACTGTGCCTGCTTGTGACATAAGCTATTCCATGGGCAGTAATCCTTAGTTAACGACTCGAACTGCGGCTATAGTCTGTTCCTTGGATCATGGCTGTCATTCAGTGTTTCGAACTGTAGCATAGTCTGTTCCAGGTTTCGATGTATCAAAATTTGGTAAAGTTTGTTTTACAGGACATCGTTATGTGCCCACAATTAGGCGTAATCTGTTCCGTTTTGGTGTCAGCTTCGTGGAACATGCTCCACGTGTTGACGAGTTTTACATCACATCTGATAAGTCGTAAGGCAAATGTGCGGTAAACGCGTGTCAGCAGGATGAAGGCAGGGATGGAAGGGTAGGATGTGTGTGTATGTGTGTGTGTGTGTGTGTGTGTGTGTGTGAAATGACCCCCATGGTTTAGACTACAAATCCCTGACCTGAACTTAAACTTCACCATAAGTCCCTTTAGGATTACTCTTTTATCTTCGATCCGTCTTCGACTGCTGGATCTTCTTCCCCAAATGTCCCCCTTCTTCCCCAGTGTTTAATTTACCATGTTACACCACACCATCAGTCTCACATCTTTCGCCACACTACTTTCCCCCACCAGTCTTCCATTCCTTCCTTTCTGCATGATTTCGTTTCTCCCGTCTCCTCCTGTGTCTTTCCTTTGCGTTAACCATCTCCACCACCAGTTCCAACTTCCATGCTCCCACGACCCCCTACTTCCCTTATCTACCCCCCTCCCCTCCCCCGTTCCCTAATCTCATGGTCTTTTCTGCAACCTTCTTTCTTCTTTCTCCACATGATTTCTTACACGATTTCATCTCTCTTGCTCTTTTCTTTGCGCTGACAACCACCACCACCACCACCACTTTTTTTTCTCTTTTTTTTCATTTTCTCCGGCCCTCCTACCTCCCTGCCACATTCCCTGCAGTTCTTCTGTCTCCCACTCATATTCTCCTGTCTTTCCTGGTTCATTCCACTTTCACTACCTACCCTTCTTTCTACACCACTCCTCCACTGTTTCTACCCATCCTGCCT
>JADBJO010000704.1:440000-445000 GCA_016801955.1 Conus betulinus | reverse complement strand
TTAATAAAGAAAAAAAAAGAATTTTGACACAGTTATTTGATTTCGGCGACCAGTGTCTTCTGTCAACAATGTCACATGGGTATGCTTAACTTTACTTTCACCCTGCACGTAACAAATCAATGGCAAAAGAAAGACAGCCACAGTCATTTTTCTCACATTTACATTTGCTCCTAATGGGTCAGTGGACGCTTGGTGCATAGCGTCTCTACCGTTTTCACGTCAGTACCTAGCGTGTCTGCCTTTTCCTATCAGTATATAGCGTGTCTGCCTTTTCTTGTCGATACATAGCGTGTCTGCCTTTTCTTGTCGATACATGGCGTGTCTGCCTTTTCCTGTCGATACATAGCGTGTCCGTCTTTTCCTGTCGATACACAGCGTGTCTGCCTTTTCTTGTCAATACAAAGCGTGTCAGCCTTTTCCTGTCTATACATAGCGTGTGTGCCTTTTCCTGTCGACAGATAGCGTGTCTGCCTTTTCCTGTTTTTCCTGTCGATACATAGCGTGTCTGCCTTTTCCTGTGTCGACAGTCTGCTGCCTTTTCCTGCTCGATACATAGCGTGCCCGCCTTTTCTTGTCGATACATAGCGTGTCAGCCTTTTCCTGTCGATAAATAGCGTGTCTGCCTTTTGTCGATACATGTTGTCTGCCTTTTTCCTGTCTATACATAGCGTGTCTGCCTTTCTGTCGATACTGTTTTCCTGTCTATACACATAGCGTGTCTGCCTTTTCCTGTCGATACATAGCGTGTCTGCCTTTTCCTGTCGATACATAGCGTGTCTGCCTTTTCCTGTCGATACATAGCGTGTCCGCCTTTTCTTGTCGATACATAGCGTGTCAGCCTTTTCCTGTCGATACATAGCGTGTCAGCCTTTTCCTGTCGATACATAGCGTGTCCGCCTTTTCCTGTCGATACATAGCGTGTGTACCTTTTCCTGTCTATACACAGCGTGTCTGCCTGTCGATACATAGCTCTGTCTATCGATACATAGCGTGTGTACCTTTTCCTGTCTTTTGTTGTCTTTCTTTACATAGCGTGTCTGCCTTTTCCTGTCGACACACAGCGTGTCTGCCTTTTCTTGTCTACCAAGCAAGGTTTTGTTTTTCCTCCTGGTAACTGTGTCAAACGAAAGTATAATCCATTCGTAAGAAGGATGTCAACGCTCAGTATATCTCACTACTGCCATTCTGAGGAACTCGCACTGTTCATCAATCAGAATGCACGTCTGTTGTCCTATTTCACAGGCAAGGTTCAATGGTTGTACGTTACATCATGGCGACATCTGTAACAAAAACAGTGGTCACCCATTCAATTAGTGTAACTCACAGTCTGTTCAAGGAGACTAGTTATGGATGCATTGTGCCTGTCTGTGACCTAAGCTGTCCTTAGTTAAAATCCTTAGTTAAAGAGTCAAACTGCGGCTACAGACTGCTCCTTGGATCGTGGTTATCATTCAGTCCATTTCACACCAGTATAGTCTATTAATGTGACAGAGGTAGGTCCAGTTTCTTCCATTACGGTTATGCATGGCAGGCTGAGATATTATTTGTTCCGTTTCTGTTTGAGTTTCTTCAAGAAAGAAGCAACACGTCGTGCAGAGGAGCTCATGCCACCACATCGCATCTGGGAAGCCATGAGGCAGAGGTGGGGAAATGAAAGTTATGACAGGTAGGGATGAAGGGAGGTAGGAACGATATATATATATATATATATATATATATATATATATATATATATGTGTGTGTGTGTGTGTGTGTGTGTGTGTGTGTGTGTGTGTGTGTGTGTGTGTGTGTGGGTAGGGAGGAAGGATCTGGGGTTGTACAGGTAAGGGTGGTGTTGCGTGTCGTGGTGGAATAGGGTGCAAACTGTATCACCTTGGTATCCAAAGCCTGAGCAGCACGCTGGTCAGACATCTGCCGAGTGCCAGACGTTACACACCTGATTCCCAAATCTCTTCTTTCTCCATAGTAAATTATTCATCCATCTACCTGTCACTCATGGGCACTGTGATCCCAGGGGCTAGTGAACATGATGCGGCGTAAAAGCATCAGTCCACATGCAGTGTCCAACCAGAAAGGGAGTTGGGCACCAAAGGCGTCAGTTCATCGACACCAGAGGTGGGTGAGAAGGCTTGGTGAGAGGGAAATGTGGATGGAAGAGGAGGGGGAAGCAATGTAAAATAGTGTACAAGAGTGAGAGGGTGGCGGATGGGTTGATAGTGGATGAAGGAGGAGAAGGGCATTAGACAGATGGGGTTGCAGAATAAAACATTTCTAACTATCAAAACCCAGCACCTCCTTTCTGAGATCACCCATCACTCGTCTAAAGCCTCGTCATTGAAAGTCAACACGTTTGGATCGTCAAAGTCTCCGCTGCTCGAAAATCCGAATGTTTATTTGAAGAAACGTTCAGTGTCTTCATCGTGCCATTTATTAGGCGCGAAATGTCCACGGACCTCACTAGTTCCTCCCCATATTTTTTTCACTCCACTACTAAGTCAGTCTAGACCCGCTGAAAGTCTATTTTCCATTTCGTGGAAGCATCGCCCGCGTGGAGTAAAAGCGTTCATTATTTGTCTGTGGACCTCATCAGACTGGGACCATGTTCCTTTGTGTCGTAAGTGAGCATCCGTCCTGAATAGATGGTTTCTGGTTTCTGGTGGATTAAAGAAACGAGAGAGAGAGAGAGAGAGAGAGAGAGAGAGAGAGAGAATTTGGGTTGGGGAAGAGATCGGGGGGCGGGAAAAACGGAGAAGGATGTTACTGAAGGATTGATTCACTGGACGATTTATCTGAAGTTGAGGAAATTACTCGAGACCGTGGCAATACATTCCCTCTCACTCTTTGTGTGTGTGTGTGTGTGTGTGTGTGTGTGTGTGTGTGTGTGTGTGTGTGTGTGTGTGTGTGTGTGTGTGTGCGCGCGCGCACGTGTGCATGCGTGCGTTTGTGTGTGTGTGTGTGTGTATGCGTGTATGTGTGTTGTGTTGTGTGGGTGTGTGTGTGTGTGTGTGTGTGTGTGTGTGTGTGTGTGTGTGTGTGTGTGTGTGTGTGTGTGTGTGTGCACGCGCGCGCGCGCGCGCGCGTTAGCATACATTTGTGTGTTTTTGAGTGTGGGTGATTGATTGATTGATTGAGAGAGAGACAGAGAGTGTGTGTTTTTTGTGTGGGTCTATGATTGACTGATTGATTGATTGATTGAGAGAGAGAGAGAGAGAGAGAGAGAGAGAGAGAGAGAGAGAGAGAGAGAGAGAGAGAGAGAGCAAGTTTGTGTTTGGTAACGTTTGGGTCTTAAGATTTACGGTATATCAAATGTTCCTTTACTTTTCATGTGGAAACTTTGCAATAATCTTTGAAATGATCTTGTTACAGAGAAAGGCACAAACAAGACAGCATACCTCCGTCGCACAAAGCGCGCCCCCCCCCCCCCCCCTTAAAGTCAGTTTACGAGTGATGTTAATTTTTTTTCCAGGGGAAGTAACAGTCACGCACAGTAAAGGTGTTACTTACCATGCATATTTTCTATTTGTACATTTTTAACAGGGATATGAACATTACAAAATGTCAACGACTCTGACAGGGAAGTTTTAACATTCATTACAACTTAATTACTTCGTACTTAGTCATCATTGAAGAACAGTAATATCATAATGTTTATGTTCAGAGGAAAAAATGTAATAATCTGATCAATAATGTGAACAAATTATGAATCCGCCAATTGATCCGGATCGGCACCAGAGACCCTCACCAAAATTCAATGATTTGACTTTGAGCTATCTTCCATCTTACAGCAAGTTTTGTTAACATCGGTTCAGCAACATTAGCACGATGAAAGTTGTTAATGGTGTTGAAGAACGCGATTCGTTTGATCCAAATCTACACCACAGTTTCGTGCATTCGTCCCTAGGCAGTCTTCAATGCTTTGACGAAGTGTGATTAACACTGTTGACAGACCAACAATCAAACGAACAAAAACACCAACAGACGCAGGTGGAGAAAAGATCTCCTTGATGGAGCTGATAAAATGTGTGCAACAACATATAAGCTTCTGTCCACGTTGTTTTGATAGTAGGTTTTTCACCATTTTTTGGTTGCCTTTGTTGCTGTTGTTGCACAGTTCTTTACCTTCATGGCCCACAAAAGCACGACTGTTTTCAATACGCCATGATGGATGATGGTGATGACAGTTTTTATTGGGCAGAGGTTAGCTGCCTGCTTTCTGTCCTGTCATAGATCTCGGCGTCTCTCGGGCCCGGGCACTTCCGCCACCTGCTGTGTTTGCAAGCAGCTAGAGTGATGCACGCGAAATTACACCTGAGAATTGGGCTGTGCGGTTACCGAATATTAGCAACCCTTAAGTTCCACTTTCAGTTTCATCACGGAGGACTAGTCCTTATACGCTACACTACTAATCTGCTTAGCTTTGAGACCACACTGCGCACGTTCATTCCAGATGGATAAATGAATTAATAACCAAGAGAGAGGATTTAAGAAGAGGGTCTCAAGGATACGACTTAGCAGATGTCTGACTTGAGCTTTAGCACAATGCGCTGGTCAGACCTTGGGTGGAGAGATTCAAGGTATGTCAAACATTCCTTTTCTTTTTATTGTTGAAGCTTTGCAGTTATCTTTGAAATGAAAAACAAGAACAACAACGAAAGTAATGATAACAAGAACAAGAACAACAACAACAATGCCAGTAATGATGATGATGATGATGATGATGATGATGATGATGATGATGATGATGCTAACGACGACGGCGATGATGATAACGATGGTGAGGAGGAGGAGGAGGAGGAAGAGGAGGGGGATGCGGATGATGATGATGATGATGATGATGATGATGATGATGATGATGATGATGATGAAAGAAGAAAAAAAGAAGAAGAAGAAGAAGAAGAAGAAAGAAGAAGAAGAAGAAGAAGAAGAAGAAGAAGAAGAAGAAGAAGAAAGAGGTTCCTGCTGAACCCCGTTTTAGTGCACAATGACACACAAAACATCCT
>JADBJO010000704.1:430000-435000 GCA_016801955.1 Conus betulinus | reverse complement strand
TTCTTCGGAGAGAAAAAAAAAGAACATGATCACATTAAGCTTTTCTCAGACAGTTGAAATGGCTTCCCGTTCAAACACACTGGAATGAAATAGTTACGTATCAAAAAATAGTTAGTGATACACTTCCTAATATCTGTCTGAACAGTTCACATATTATGTGCCTTCTAATTACCCTTCGATGTACCTTCTCGTGTGATTAATTTGCTTTGGCAGTGAGAAATTTAACAAATTTCCAAAGTATAGTTAAAGATCTGCAGGTCAAAGATCGTTTAGCTTTCATCCGTTTTCACTTTCAGTACGAACCTAAAAACATATTTCTGAAGAGTCGAATGTCACCGCTTCTGCTTTAATAACATGTTGTTTACTCGCCTGTTACATCTTTTTACACCTCGTTTTCGATGACTTTGCATTGATTATGTATCCCCGGGAAGGCGTGAGAGGTTTGTTGTAGGGGGTGGGCGAGGCGAAGTGGAGGAGAGATAGAGTAAGAATGGAGAGGGAGATGAGTTGGGCAGAGATGGATGGTGAGTGAGTCGGAAGGGGTGGGGGGGGTGAGGGCAATTGATGTGCAGAGAAAGAGAGGATCTGAGAGAGAGCGAGGACAGAGTTTTAGAATAGGTATCCGTATATGGGAAATTAATTTGGGTATACAGTTTTAGTTATTTGCTTGGTTTATACTTAGCTCTTTGACTAAGTAGTTTGTTTAGTCATTTAAGCCAGTGTGTGAATGTATGTTTGCTAAGCATGTAAATGTATATAGATGATTATGGCTATGGCATTGACATTGTTTTGTCTTCTATAACTGACACAATGATCAACACTCTAGTTACGGGACTATTTTCGGTTACATACAGGTGTTTCCTGGTAAAGTCGCCGATAAAGAAACCTTCGTTTAATCCCGACGCCCTGATTCAAAGCTTTCCCTTCTGTTTAGATTGTTAGAGCGTCCCGTCCTTTTGCAATTCAAGGATCACTTCACTTTTAACGATTAAAAAGCTTTGTTTTGGTCAGAATATGAAGAACTCACTACAGCACCTAAACTATACTTGTAAATAGAATCAGTGACATTTTAACATACCTCGACAAGGTGAAATCTGCATTTTTTGCATTTACTTGGTCTTTCTGGCGCTTTTGATAGTATATCCAGTTATCCTACCAAGCAGATTTATAGAATCCCTTGTCATATCTGACTTTGCATTGTCGTCGTTCGAATCCTGTATTAGTAACGTGAATAAAACAATCTCTTTAGGCGGTCATAATCTATCCCATCAATGGCCACAAATGGAGTTCGCCAAAAATCTGTGCTGAGATCATTGTTGTTTATTCTGCACAGCCAGCCGCTTTTCGATGTTTTTAAAAATAATTTCAAAATGCACATGCACGTCCATGCATTTCGCAATCTTATTCACACACTGAATTCAGGTCAGGGATTCTCCTCTGTCACAAGTAACTTTATAATCCAGTACTATCTGCTGATGTGGAAAAGTAAAGGCTTGAAATATAACCTGGAGAGGAAAGGGCTCCGACAGGTTCGACTTGACCAAGACACGGCGTATGACAAAAACAAAAACAATAAAAATCCACCCTGAGATCATTCCAGAACGGTTGCAGCCTGGATCAATATCTACTAGGATGGACACAAAAAGATATTACTGCGAGAAAACTACAGAATTTCATAAAATGGACATCATCACATTTGGAATATAGAACGTAAGAACACCCACGCAGTTTGAAAAACTGGATTAATTGGCCCATCAGACGGACGGATACTCAAGGCACAATCTCCGCTTCAGCCAAGTTAGATGGGGGAAAATCCCGAAAAGTGCGAAAACTTTGACGATGGCTTCAGAATGGAACCACTTAATTTCGACGTTGTCCAGTGTCTGTATCAGGAATGAGCCATCAAACAGTTGCAACCCTAACTGTAGCAATGCCACATTGAAAATGATATTTCTGCAACAAGGCGTGAAACGGGCAAAAATTAGCTGTTAAATCGATTTTGTTTCTCCAAATTTTACTTCCCATCCCATCCCATGCGATACTATTTCAGGCTGTGAAATGGAACGGTAAATTTCTATCACCAGACATGATATTAAATTACACAGGCGTTCAGAGCAGGTGTGCGTGTTCCCGTGTCATGTCATTCTTTGACAAGGTGAGGACACTAAAGTCAAATAAAACGTCGTCTGTTATTTAACTTTTCGAAAAAAGAGAGCTCGCAGAAGTCTGAGACTCCTTCCCTAACTGAATTACAGTTTTTATTTTCAACTCTCTCTCTCTCTCTCTCTCTCTCTCTCTCTCTCTCTCTCTCTCTCTCTCTCTCTCTCTCTCTCTCTCTCTCTCTCTCCCTCCTTGTTTTCATTTATTCGACTGTTTTCAAGTTTACAAGACGAGTCAGTTTCCTGTAAAACAACACCTACACTACTGTAATGTACATGAATATGAATGATGTATATAATTCTGTTTCTGTGTACTTCTATATGCATAAGAGAAGACAAAAAAGGTATGTTGTTTGAACTTAATACAGACAGCAGGAGGAATTCTTGCACTAATTTTGAACTTAGTTTAATAAATAAATTAAAAGCTGTGAAAGCAGTAAGTTTCCAATAAATGTGCTCCATCCTTAAACATAAGTCCAGAGGTTCAAGTTCCTACTGTCTTCTGTGCCGTCAGCTGCATTTTTGCCAAGTTCCCTTCAGCTTTAGCTTAAGTAAAGTAATCTGGATTAAATTACTTCCTAGAAATGATTTTCACCCGCCTCCAGAAGGCAGGCAGATTTTGCTCAAGATGGACAATACATGGTGCACAAGCTAAATTCGCTCGTCAAGGCTCATGTCACAATTATTTAGGCACATAAAATTGATATGATTTCGGTTTTTTTTTATCATAATCATTATTTATTATTTGTTGTTGTTGTTGTTGGTGGTGGTGGTGGTGGTGGTGGTGTGGTGGTGGTGGTGTCGTCATCATCTGTCGTTGTCGTCGTCGTTGTCATCATCATCATCATCATCATCATCATCATCATCATCACCATCATCATCACTTTTTTCTCTTGTTTTTGTTGTTGCCGTTGTTGTCGCTGTCGTTGTTGTTATCACCATTATCCTGTCATTATAGAAAAAGGAAGTCACGTCACGTGCCGGAGCAGTCTGGAAATTCTAGAGCTCTCTGTCCTCAATCATGAACAACAGACGGAGGTGTTCTGACTAGTGCTTTAAGCTGCCCACCAAGGACTTCTTCACTCTGCCTCTGGGACCTCCACATTCCGCTGTACTCTGTACAGTGGTCTTGGACAGGGAATCATGTGGAGAGAGATACTCGAATCTGACAAGCTTGAGGTGCTTGGTTACTGTGGGGTCAGCTTTTGTGTGACGGCGTATTGTTGAGTTGTAACCTGACATTAACAGTGCCTTACATTATTTCATCTTCACTAGGAACGGGTCCAAATGACGTTGAGTGTTTTATGTTGCAGGTATAGGCAGAGTAAACTTCGTTTAGACCTGCATTGTTTCAGCTGCTGTATGTAGTCAAATTGGGTCCACTTATTCCGATGTCTGTCCGTTCAGCGATTTTGACTGTGAAATTACGCCTCGAGGTTGTACCAACATTTGGCTGTTTTCTGAAGTAAGCTCCACTCCCGGTCTACGTGATGCTCTCTCCAGCCTGAGATCAGTTGTTGCGGTTCTGGTTTGCTGCACCCCCAATAGGTCAATGTCATCAGCAAACGCTGCTTGCACTGAGGCTGCCCTCTGATGGACGTGAGGGGGAGGAGGCAAGGATGGGGTGGACTAAAGATCATAGTTTGCTCCTGCGTATTTTTTTTTTTTTCCAAAATAGACGTGGAACAACAAGGTAGAGAAGCAACATTGGTGCAGTCTCACGGTTGTGGTTATTCATCAGAACAGCGCTGTCTGCCTATTTGAGTGATTTCATGACTTGACTGAGGTTGGTGTCAATAATCAAGTTAACAACGTGTCACAGACTTTCATGCCAGAAACGGGCCTAAAGTGTTTTGTTGGATGTAAGGCCCAGGACGATGAGGAAAGCCCTAATGAATACAGGTAAAGTGCTGATGGTGGCAAAAAAGAATGTTACCGTGAACATCTTCAAAGGCCATGTGAGACCGTGTGGCGAAAGCTTGGCTATCTGGAAGTGTACTGGTTTCACCTGTCAGCGAAACAGCAACAAGCGGGGCTGCAGGATACGCTCAACAGTTCACTTGGCAGTGGCGTCTTTCGCCGGTGGGCGCTGCAGTCATAAAAATATGGACTGGTATACCCATAGGGACGCTTCTGTTTTGTGGCGTCCAGTGTCCGTTACACAATGGCATCTGCCAGGAAGCAGTTACCTCCCTTGACGTCTTGATGGCATGCCATCTGCATGCCTGCACCCTATGTCATTCTGTATCTGTCATGGCATTTAAGCAGACAAGAACGGAATTATTGACAGTGCCCATCTCTTTCCTAAGCTTGCCTAGGTGGAGGGAAAAGGAAGAATCCGCCTTACACGTGTTCTCTGTATCTTGAAAGCGATCCGCCTTCTGCTTTTTTTTGTCATCTATGCATCAAGGTATACTGACTTCCATAAAATAAAAAAAACGCGAAAAATTGAAAGGCTATTTTTTCGGGTGAAAAGGGGGTGAATATACAATATTGAACTATTGTGACAAGTGTTTGGGCCCAAGACTCACGTGCAGTGAAAAAATTGTGTGAGCAACACATCATTCCCGGCATTGGAGGGTCAACAAAAATGGCAAACTGGTTGCTGCATGTGAGGCACGTGCACACCATGCAGAGCAAAGTTAACCAGCGACAAGTACGCAGGCATGCAGCCTTTATGAAGCCGCGCTACAAGGTTCAGGTAACGACTTGCCGTCTGAGCGCTACAGAGATGCCAAGACTACGAGCAGAGGAACGCAATCGTGCCCTAGGCCATCTGGAGGGCTGGTGTGGATGCCAGGCAGGTCGCCAACATCTTTAACGTCCACATCAACCATCTAT